>CABFWB010000255.1:98152-148976 GCA_902151455.1 Timema bartmani
AGAGAGAGAGAGAGAGAGAGAGAGAGAGGGAAAATGCTGCCCATCAGTTGAGTCTTACCATTTCATCAAAGAAATTGAAAATCGTCAGTCTAAAGACCCAGGGCCTTCAAGGAAGCAGGAGCGTACCGTACAAGGGTCTTTCGAAGAGCTAAAGCCTACCATCCAATAGCTTTCAAGAGAGCAAGAGCTTACCGTCTAAGGGCCGTCAAGAGCGCAAGAGATTACCGTCCAAGGGCCATCATAAGAGCAAGAGTTTACCGTCCAAGGGCCGTCAAAAGAGCAAGAGCTTACCGCCCAAGGGCCGTCAAGACAGCAAGAGCTTACCATCCAAGAGAGCAAGAGCTTACCGTCCAAGGGCCTTCAAAAGAGCAAGAGCTTACCGTCCAAGGGCCGTCAAGAAAGCAAGAGTTTACCTTCCTAGGACCTTCAAGATATCAAGAGCTTACCGTTTAAGGGCCATCAAGAGAGCAAGAGCTTACCGTCCAAGGGCCGTCAAGAGAGCAAGAGCCTACCGTCAAGAGCAAGATAGTGATAAACCAGATTTGTCAAATCCAGTTAATTTATCATGTGATGGAAGATTAACTGTAAGTGTACTTGTAGCATTGTATTAATTAGATACATTGATTAAAAATTGTGTTTGTTTACAAATTTCAGGGGATTGAAGATTGACAATAGGTGTAGGCTACCTAATGCATTGTACTAGTTATATAAATTTAAAAAATGGCATTCATTTACNGGATCAAGTATTTCTCCGCTTTCAAATGAATAAACGGGTTCTTTTTGTAATGATAATACTTTTTGGGATTTTTCTAACAGTTAGTGAAATGATCAGAGTTTTCAGAAATCAGAGTTGATAAGACATTTATTTACCTGTTTTAATTAATTTTGTTTGTACTAAATTCATTAGTGTGTAAAGAGTTTAAAATAAATACCTACTGATCTCTTTTATATGAAAAAAAAAAGTACAGATTGTTATGTGAAACAGAAATAAACAGATTGAGAAAGTTTTTTCTAAAGGCTATATTATTTCATATAAAAATTCCACGTATTGTAAGTACTACGCTAATTTAATATACTCTGGGAACTCTTACCTTAAATATACAGCAAGCCTTTCAGTTGGTGAATTGGAATCTATCATCTTGTTATTTTGCTTGAGGAATAGAGGACTCAATCGATTCAGAAGCTCATCAAAACTTTGCGATTGTCACTCTAAAGTAGTTGAACTATTTTCTCTCATCCTTTCTTAAATATTGATACAAAGTGACAAAAGCCCCAGCAATCTGTCTTTGTAGGTTTAAAGGATTGACCCACTTCCTTGAACGTTTTATTAATTTTTATTTACAAATAGTAAAGATACAACAGTCTATCGTGACTGTCCATGGTGGCAACTCACCAGCGCCTGACATTTCCTTTGTTCGATGGCTCGTCCTTTGCTATACACTGCGCCATGCCGGACACGGCGTCCGGTGGAAAGTCGGTTGTCTGAAAGAGGCTTAAGAGATCAACTCACCAGTAATTGGTTGCTTTTTCTGCTCACATACTTCATAGAAGCAGGTTCAATTTTAACGTTGTATGGCTAATCGTTTCAGGTGGCTACGTAAGTAAATAAATAAATTATCATAGATGTACCGTGAGCGAATTGAAATGAAAGCAGACATGTAAATAAAAGAAATGGTCGACATTCTTTAAACGTGTATATTCTCCATCATCATTATTATAACTAAGAAAACAATAATATTTAAAAAATTAAAACAATTGGTTTGCAGGATTTGCTGATAATTATTTTTTTGATGAGTTTGAAGTGACCAGGTTTTATATATTGCCGTTAGTTGAAACTATATTACATTACTAGTAATACAATGTGTGTACAAGAATGAAATGACAAATAGACTATAAATACATCAACACATAATAATATGAATTTACAGATTATGCAATTCAGGTTCAGCAGTTGAAAATCTTCTTGTGAATATTTAGTGATAAAAGTATATTAAGGTGTACCTTTTTCCACACCACCTTAGAGCATAGGCTTGGATGTATATAGAAGTGACAGTGTCTGAATTAACTTTTAGCTTGGTAAGACTTAGGACAGTAAGTTTTATGAAACTAATGGAATTATTTTCATATTTACACATAGAGACAAGATGCTGAAGTAATTTAAAGCAAATGAAAGTTATCGAACATCCGGCTATTTACAAAAAACACATTTTAATAGTTTTTTTTATAAAGCCTCGTGAGTAATTTAAGCTTGCTCATGAGGTAAGGTACCAGGCGCGTTTTTTTTTAACGAGGTGTCCCCTCGGGAGACTTCTCAGTCTCCGTCAGGCCTAGTCCTCGGGTTACCCCAAGGCGCCGGGTGAACGACTTCCGGCGTGGACTTGGGGAACTCAGCACAGACACTTTTCAGTCAGGGGAGCTGAAAACAAACAAGGATCATGGTTGAAGGAGATGAGAGCATTTTACAAAACTACATGAGTTTCTTAGAGAAACTATTTACCAAATTACTGAGATATATGGGTTTGATTTAAGGCTTATCTTAGTATTAACTTGATATATTATAATATATATCAACCAAGATGTCACTATCCTAGAGCGTGAACAGATAGTTATAATTAATGACATATATATCTCCACAAGTAGGTATCTCATATATGCATTGATCCTTTATAATGTATTTCTGTTGGTCAGTAAAATTATCTTTTCCTCCCTTCACAGTGAAAAAGAAACCTTGAAGGAAGAGATAAACAGTAAATAATAAACCTTTACCCATAACGTTGCTGAACTAGTTTATTGTAGCGGTTTCATATCAATGGCTTACCTGATGTTGGTAGCATCCCTGAGTTTCTTGACCAATCTCCTCTTGGCAACCAGGATGACTCTTTCTCCAGTTTGACAGGCAACTGTGATTTTAAAAAAATGCAACATTTTACTAACACCTATGTCATTAAATATCAATTTACGGGTGAATAGTAATATTTAAGTCAAGTAACTGTTAAAGGATATTATTTGTTCATAGAATAATAATACATGTTTATGATGCCTTGGCCCACCTGCCCACCAATGCAGGTGAGTACATTATTAGAGCTCACCATCTCGTCTAGAAGGCACCTCTTGGTAGGACTCAACTCCCAACGGCGGGCAACTAAAAGTTTTGTTTATTCCCGTTTTGATGGTTATCTCAACCGAACTGTTGTTGACTGTTTCCCTTTTCAACTCACGGTGCTTCCTTTCAATCTTCGCCAAGTCAAGAAATCTGACTGTCCTTCTATTTCTTTCTTTCCTGTTAGAAAAAAAGGGCCAAAGTCTGCTTCTTTCAGGTCTGTTTATCCTCTTTTTTCCGTTGATCACAACGTACTCCAGATCGAAACGAACAGTTAATGTTTGACTGTCTTGTGGCCTCGTGTCTGCATCTTCCATCCCAGCCTCCTCAGAATTCGTGGTTATATCATTGGAACCAGAATTTCCGATCCTTCTATCCAGAAGCCCCTTGAAGCCCTTCTGAATAAATGACAGCATTTTCTTTATATATTAATAACTCTCTTAAAACGTTTTATCAATCTCCTCAAAACAAGTAAATACCGCTTGTAGCAATAAATCAAGATTAAAGTTACTAGGAAACGAACAAACAATAGAAATTAGAACAGTGCTAAAACATTGTTGATTGTTAATCGTAAAAAAAAATTGAACTCGATATTTTGATTAATTTTGACACCCCGAGTCCAAAAAAGTGGTTTTGGAATCTCCGTATGTCTATCTGTTTGTTTTTACCTCGGACCAGAGCATAAACTGTTTTACCAATCGGGCTAAAACATGGTATCAAGTTTTTTCATAGGTTTTTGTGAAGAGGTTTTTGGAATTGGATATTTTACCCTAAAATTAAGAGTAGTTTACTAAAGTGTGAAAGAGAAAATTTCGATTTAATCAAAATTGGCTCTAACGATTTTGCTTAAATTTTATTCCTGATTATTGAATAATATTATAAACAAAATGTCTACTCTAATTTTTTTTGGAAAAATGACTAAGGATTCCGGTACGATGCGTAATTTTTTTTTTAATCAAATCTCAGAAACTATGAGATATGAAATTACTTATCATTGTATCATCACCGTTGCTTATAACTTGTATACTAATATTTTTCACCACTTAGTGATTATGAATTATATCACCATTGATTATAACGTTACTTTCTATGTTGTTAGTGTACACTTTTACTGAAGACTATTTTTTACACAATCGGTAGCAGCATGAGCCATTGAAAATGTGTTACTTTCTAATCAAAACACAGCATTCCCATCCCTCTCATTGGAATTTAAAGTTCGCGGTCTATAATTTATCGTTCTTTATTTATGCAAAGTGACCTTTCTTTTGCAGCCATGAAAATGGTTTTAACACTATCTGTGTGGGTAACATATTGCGGACTTACAATACCTGCTTAGAATTCTTTATCAAATTTGTTGCTTTAGGTTAATTTATGTTTTTGGTTGTTTTGTAGTTAAGTGCCTTATTTCTCTGAAATTAAGGGAGAAAATAACATTTATAATGAAATAAAACTTTATGTTTAACACGCCCAAATGTTTAAACATTCGTTTCCATCGTGATTACTGCTGTAATTCGGTTTAGTATCTATCTATGTAGGTTCTATGTGAAAATATCTTCGCCTTTATACCAAAGACACTTCTGTGAAAATTGTTATTCTGAGAAAACAATATTTAAAGTTACACTTTTCATTGGCTTTCAATAGGAAAAATTAAGTTTGGATCAAAATTTAAGCTATTTATAATTCTAAAAATAATTTGTGCTTTTACTATACGACAAAATATTGACTAACTACTTTAAAAAATGCGTTTAGGTGAATATATAAAAAAACAAATGTGCATGCCTTTAGCATCAAAGCAACTATAGTGCTCCGTGACAAATCTCTCCTGAAAAGTGCTCCACGATTCAAAAAAGTTTGGGAACCGCTGGGCTACACCATAGTTGAACCATGCAAGGAAATTCTGAAAATCGAAAAATGACACCTGGACATGGGAATCGAACCCATGTCCAGGTGTCATTTTACAATTTTCAGAATATGATATCTAGATGGAATAATCCTCACTAAAAGCATAAATAATAGCTTTGGCTATTTGATTCATGCAAGGTAAGCCTGCTACTTTTCAGTGTAAACTAAGAGTATATAACAACCCTGTCAAGACTCATATTGTGGAGGACAGCTTAATTGACCTTTAAACTAGGGTTGATTAAATAATTAGTATTTTTCTTACAAACCATCCATACACAATCAAATCAGACAAGACCGAACACGAACATCCTTTTATGCGACGGGCATAAACTGACAACTGGTGGATCGGTGCCGAACAGAACAACGAACACATTTTGTTACAATTCTAGGCATGGATAAAAATCAAACATATTAATATTTCACATCTTTTATACACAATGTGAATATACATGGATGTAATTCGCAACCAATATTTTATTAAACTTTGCTTCCATCCTAAAACTCAATAATTAATCGATATGTATCTAATATTAAAATAGGTTTGGGATTTTATTATTATAACGGGATTTTTTTTTGTAAGATTAATAAATAAAAATGGACCTTTATAAAATATCGTTGTGTGGTGTTGTTTATTAATTATATGTTTTAACCATTTTGAAATACTATACATGTTAAATATTTGATAGCTACTTGTATTGAAAATATAGTTTTAATCAAATATATTATGTTATTTACTTTACTATCCATATTTTATGTTAAACTTGAAAAGATAAAAGTCTTCAAAATAATGACACACATTTCTTCTAGTCTTGACATAGGCCTGCATTGTCATGATTAGAGTATTTCACTTTCATTCTAATAAGTTGACCAAAACTTCAACATATCACAGAAAAATATTGAAACAGCGTGCTGCATCAGTAACAAACAGCAGATTTAAAATGGCAAAAAGCAAGTTTGAGTATGTCAAGACTTTTGAGCAAGATGATTCATGTTTACAAAATTGTTGGATTGTGGTCAGAGTGGATGGCAAAGCATTCCATAAATTCGCTGACGTTCATGGGTTTGTTAAACCAAACGATTTGCGTGCCCTTAATCTTATGAATCGAGCTGCGACTTTAGTGATGGAAGAATTTAGAGATATTTGCTTAGCCTATGGACAGAGTGATGAATATAGTTTTGTACTAAGAAAAGACACTATTTTTTACAATCGTCGAGCTTCAAAGCTCATGACAACTATCAATAGTTTGTTTACATCTGCTTATGTTTTCAATTGGACATCCTATTTTGGACCCATTCAGCTTCAATATCCGCCCGCCTTTGATGGCCGAGTTGTACTCTATCCAACCGATAAGAATTTACGAGACTATTTAAGCTGGCGTCAAGCTGATGTTCATGTCAACAATTTATACAATACAGCATTCTGGGGTCTTGTTCTGAAGAAAGGACTTTCCAATACACAGGTAACCAAAGTAATAATTAACATTTTTACTAGGCCTATTATGAACTATTATACCAACTGAACAAAATCTAAACTTCAATGCATCAACAACATATTTTTTCACTAAATTCCAGGATCCTGAAATATTTTTTACAAAAATACAATTTTAATTTTTTCAAGCAACATCTATCTTAAAATAAGTACTAGGTGATTAGAAAGTAATTTTGTTAATAGCTAGAAATATTTGCTTTTCTTGTGTGTATAGATGGTAAGATAGTCAAGTCTCACAGATTATGGTGGGCGGGACATGCAGTGTGAATGGGAGATTCTAGAATCTTGTCCAGGGTACTGAGAAGAGCTAAACTTAGATGGGAGGATAACATTAGAATGTACCTGAAAGAGAGAAGGTGGTATTGAGGTGGACTTGATAGAACTAGCTCAAGATAGGGTGTAATGAGGTGGACTTGATAGAACTAGCTCAAGATAGGGTGTAATGAGGTGGACTTGATAGAACTAGCTCAAGATAGGGTGTAATGAGGTGGACTGGATAGAACTAGCTCAAGATAGGGATAGGGTGTAATGAGGTAGACTGGATAGAACTAACTCAAGATAGAGGTTGGGTGCGATGAGGTGGACTGGATATAGCTAGCTCAAGATAGGGGTTGGGTGTAATGATGTGGACTGGATAGAACTAGCTCAAGATAGGGATAGGGTATAGTGAGGTTCTATTTTCAAACAAAAACTTCCCATTTTCTTTCCTCCTCCCTTTTCTTCAACTAAATCATGTTAGTGTCCTTTCTAATAACATAAAAATCAGATTTCATTTTTATTTTTAGCTGTTTAGCCCGTTCGGGTTATACACTTGATTTAATTTAGGCTACTGATCAATTTATGTCCTCCCTTTTATTTTGTTGAAAAACATGCAAGTTAGATTTTCAATCATAATAAAACATTGACTATAAATAAGTGTTATGACTTAATTTGAAATTCTTGTCACTTTAAACAAAGAAAAAAAAAGAGAGGTAAAAGCAATTTGGATTGACACATTAAGCAAAAAAAAAGTTCTGAATTAATATTCCCTTCTAAATGTGTATCCAAATAAAATACAAACATGCCAATACAAAATTTCCCTTTTGTTTTCAAAATATTATTATTGAGTTTATACTCTGTTACTCCATGGCATTGGGAACTCAAAAGTTCCTTGCCGCACTTACAAAAGTATGCCACCTACAGTATCCTTATCTTGAGCTAGTAAAAATCAAAAATAAAATAGTAATATTAAATAATGTTTTGGGAGTTAAACCTGTTCATGGAGCGTGTCCATCTAACTGTCATGGCAATATCACTTTTTTTTAAACTGCACATTATTTCACTATTACCTAAGATAGTCCAACATTAAAACCATAAGAGCTAATTAATATTAAATGTTTGGTTTCTGAGCATTACCTTTGTTAAAATAAATGATTTAAAAAAAATCATATTGTTTAGGCTACATTAATATTCAATGTTATAGGCAGAAGAGAGACTTCGTGGGACTGTGGCAGCAGATAAAAACGAGCTTTTGTTTACCGAGTTTGGACTGAACTATAACAATGAATCTATCATGTATCGCAAAGGTACTATACTGTTGCGTAAATTGTGCAAACATCCTGTCGATGGAAAACTCCGTCAGGTAGTGGTCCCATTTTTTGCCGACATGATCGCTGAAGCTTTTTGGAAAGAACACCCTGAAGTTTTGGGGATGAAGTCTCTTCAAATACATGTGAAACAACAAGAAGTTAATAAGGAGCATCCTACAAATATGGAAACTAATAAATCAGATGACATAAATAAATCGTCAAATAGAACAGAGGAATTATCTAAAACACCTATCAGGCCTGCAGATTTACCTAAGTAGACATAAATCAGATGTTTCAGTTCATCAAAAGACAATTTCCACATTCAACAGAAGTTTCCTAGTCTTTCCTCCCAACTACCAGGTCATCTTCAAAGCATATAACCTGAACTGATAGTAAGACATGGTGCTTAAAATATATTTCAAAGTAAATCTAAGTTTTGGACAATCATATTATCTTAGGCTATGTAGAACCAAACATTGTTGTGAGGAGGTTAAAATATCAAGTATTTGGTATTTTAACTTTCAAAACTTGTGACTCTAGGCAGTTATTTTCTATGGGCCAGTTTAGTAGTCAGACTTAGTACAAGTCAAGTGTGACACTACAACCAGGGCTCCACAAATTTGGTAGCAAAGAAGGTTTAACTGGTCTCCATCTAAAATTTGCAACAAAAATTTCTTAAGAGCGTGCATCACATACCAATCAGCTCTGTGACATAGTCGGCTAGAAATCGTAAGTTTACACCTGACCCTATTGCGCATTAATCACTTCTATTAACTCTTTATCTCCATTAACGTTTAATCAGAAGTGCCTAATACTGAACATTGTTGAAATATTAAATGATATTTGGATAAAAACTGCATCGAAAAGGCCATCTTTAACCATTTTAGAATGGCTTCACAGATAAGTGTTGTTCACGAATCTTTATTCTGTCTTAATAGGAACATACTGTAGTTATTAACAAGAAACTTTGTCGCTTTGTCCCCCATCGTCACCGCGGAAAATTTTGAGTTGGGCCTGTTATGATGAACGCTCTTAATTTTAAATGAGAAATGTATATTACATTACTGATTATGGCAATAAAATTATGCTTTCATTTTGTATTGTGTATCAACTTAAAAAATCTTAATCATGTAATAGGCAGGACCCTTGAATTATAAAAATCTTAAATCAGTAAAACAAACTCGGATGTTCGAAGTGAATATTAAAAACTACATATGTATATAAAAATACTAATCAGTTATTTACTATGCATCAAAAATAAAATAAAGTTACTCACCAGGATAAGAATTATGGTCATCATCTGCGAGCACGATACTTTGATCAAACACCGGTCCCATTTGTAACTCACTCGCATGGGGTTTCAATACATTCTGGAGGGACAAGACCTGGTGTAGGGTTTCTTGGGACTCCCTAAGGACCTACCTTGATTTTGAATACTAGTCTCTGCCTCTTCTTTAAGACAAACATGCTGGTTCCCTTTAGGGACATCTGAAACCTTAATTACTAAATAACCTTTTTGTGGGTTGACCTTAAGCCTTTCAAATTGATAATGATATGCACTAGCGATTGAGGTTAAACGCCAGTGTGCCTGCCTAATTAATGACACATTTCTGCCAGATAACATTACCTCGGAGGCTCTCACTGTTAACCACCCCTATTGTTCCCAAACTCATTTACCCTACTCACCCGCTTAGGTGACAGCATGGTCTAACGCGCTACTCTCGCAGTAGACTACTCTCTTGATGACGAGGTGATCGAGGTTCGAATCTCGGTCGGGTGTACATAGGGTGATTTTTCCCAAAATGGTTTTCCACTTTCCCTGCACGCAAATGCGAGTACACTTCCAATAAATATAACCTAGCCAATCTCTAAAACTATTGGCATAATTAGTACATAAGCGTATAACCCGAAGGGGTAGGTATGATGTGCTAAAAAAAACTCTTCGCCTGTTTCATTTATGGTGCATTAAGCTTGAAACTATACCTATTGCACCCTGTAAATTGTCACCTCCATATTTTCAACAGCAGATATCATGTACGGCTGGCTGCCTCTCAAGGTAATCGAAGGAGCAGAGCTCGACGTCACTTGCAAGTGAACCGCCAATGAAATAAGTCTTGAAACTTAAATCCTACGGCTCCTTAAGACTTAATAATACACCCTTTTATGCACGCATAAACTGATAGAAAATTATTTATTCAAACATTACTCGTCACATTTTTAATATCCATAAAATGTTCATAACACAAATTTAATGTTTCACGTTTAATCAATCTCATAACTTGTTTGGTACACATTTTTCTTGGACTGTGACCAACATACTGTAGGTATTTATTTAACGTTGTATTTCATACATACTGGCCTCTTTATTACCAACAATGTCTTGTTTAAAACATTTCACCGAATGACTAGATTTCAGATGTAAAGTCACTTAGGTATATCGTGATTTTAGTTCTGGGAACGTTTAGAAAATACCAACATATTTCGTTGCAGCCAAAAGTGATAACATTTTACTAAATTAGTTGTGTTATTCTATAGGTATGGATAATATCTATCAAATCTGACAGCTGCACATATCATGAAATGATATAGAACGGTATATAGTAACGGCCATACTGTTCTTCCTACCAAAATCATCCCAATCAAGTGTATATTCTTTTCAAGCCAGTACAAGCAATCTTTAATAAAAACAAAAATCAAATGCTAAATCTAAAGATGGGACAGTCAGATACTTTATTCCTTTAATCCTATGGTATTTGATGATTAGTAAAGATTTCAAAAAAGTATCTAGGATACAATTATGAAGACCTTTACTGAATATAACAATTTTAAGGAATTATAGGCATATAGTTGGGACCAAAAAAAAAAGGGGCAGAATTGTATTAAATAATTTATTAAATAATTTATTAAATAAAGTTCTCTTTTTTTTTGTTTATCATTTAATAAACACGACAAACAAAATAGTGTTTGACAGTGGCTCAATGCCTCAAACAAGATTTTTAGATTGAATTTTAAAATATGTTCACTTAACTAAAATTGAATATTTTAAAGATTTGAGGATTCAAATTTGAATTCAGAATTTGATCCATCTAATTTAATCCTATTAAATTTTACTAATGTTGAAAGACATTTTACCTAATGGCCAAGCTTTTGCTTTTTTTTTGTTTCTGTAGGATGTTTCACCTAATAGTCCTAATTTTTCAAATTAATAATAATGGATACTAATAAGGACACTGATAAACAAAATTGTTGTGTGTATGGAATTTGAATGTAAATTGGCATAAACATACAACCAAGTAGAAAAAGATTTATTTAAAAAAAAAACCCTACTATTTCCCAATGTCACTGTTGTCAAAGAAGAATGCATAGACTCACACTTCCAACACCTTTTTGTATCCAAACCACCAATTAATTGGCCACGAGATAGGCTCTTAAATCAAAACTTGGTAACTTTGATCATAACTTCGTCAAATATTGTGTTGAAGATAATTTATAGGATAGCTTAGGGACTAAAGTAAATAATTATATGAATATATAAATAACATGTTATTTCTATTATTTTTTTTCATACACATACAAATGTACATTGGTCACACTAAACATAACATCTTAGCTAACATATTTACAATTTACCGCATATATATGCAGTCGGTTCAAGTGTCAGAGTTAATTACAAGGAAATAATGGAAGGCAGTTAGTTATCTGTGACTTGACCACACTAATGTTTTAACGAAAGAATCAACACCAAGTTAACAAATAGTTTACAGTTAATTTACAAGGACTTTGATGTAACATTATAATATTATCCCTAAGTTTAGTTCACGATTGATTAACAGAGTAGTCTGACACATTAGCTCTGTTGGTACTGAAATAAAGGCCCTGGATTCAAACAAAAAATGTGGGGCTCCAATTTCCAAAGTAATGAATGAACAGCCAGGTGTTTTGTCTGTCCTATAAATTAGTTTGTAGATTGTGTGCTGATAAAATTAGTTGGTTCAGAAAGTGCACGTTAAAATACACCAAATAAATAAACGTGTATAGTAGTAATAAAACAGTAGAAATGGTGTTATCCGACTTAAACTCTGTCGTCACTTTTGATTGATAATATTGATATGGACAAAATAACACACATTATAACCTTGTTAATTTTGAACAAATTGGGACCAAACTTTGTTAGGATTAGTAAAAATTTGTATTAAGCTGGAGAATAGACTATTTTCATGAATTTTAAATTACAGTTGAATGAGTTTAATCAAATTTTCATTTATTATCTGATGTAAAACATGTAATATGTACTGTAATTATTTTTAGTTACAGGAAAAAACAACATGTTACCTACAACATGTAAATATTAAGCATCTATTTCCAGAATAAAATATATCTCATTCGACTTAATTATTCCTGTCATTTTTCAAAAAGTGTGTTCGGGTTATACGGAATTTTCGACTTTCGGGGTTTTACTCTGGTTTAAAAAAATAATAAAAAAATCAAAGTTTACCATAGACAAATGAGTTTTAAGCTCTCTCTTTGCTCTTTAAAATCTAGTTTTAACAAAGCACTGATAAGGTGCTTATTTTAACTCAGCACAGCTGACACTTGCACTGAACTACACCATGTAATAGTTATTTAAAGTATGTTTACTAATAAATTTATGATAAATATTAGTAACAAAATAATAAACATATTTTTAATAGGTGTGCTACTTACAAACTATTAACAAATATAAACAATTTTAATCTACAAAATGAATGTTACCCATACACCTGCACAGCTAATACTGGAATGTAGGCACAGCATGACTACACACATTATGCAAAAACATTTGCACAATAGTACAGTTTATTTTAAAGATGGCCAACCATGGAAAGTTTTACAATTCATTCTGTACTAAAGAAATATTCCACTCTAGCTATACAACATACAGCTCCACAATCAATTGTTTAAAGCATGAGAAAATCGACAAAAAACATGCGATGCAAATTGCATTTCATTTTCATATATAAGGTAATTTATAAAATGTAATGGTTTATTTTGAGTAAGAATTAAGAAACAAAGAAGAGAAAAAAATAAGAGGGTTTAAAGAACAAATCATGTTTAGGACAGTTTTGCTATTTTGGTGGCCGAGTAAAATATATATATATTTTTTATCACCGCGTCTTAATACCTGTTTAGGCTATTTACACATGTAATAATTATGCTAATGGGATAGCGATGAGAAACGTTTTGAGAAAACCACCCTCAATACACTCGACCGGGATTCGAACCTCGATCTACCTGTCATCAGCAGTCTAATGTAACACGAGTATGACGCCTCAGACCGTACGGCCACCGAAGCAAGTAGTGAGGAAAATAGTTTGTTAGCGTCATCTATCCAATTTTTTATGATTCACAGACCAATCTGCATGGTGCAGTATAATACTGTTAAGATCAACAATATAGGTGTGGAGATTACCAAGTCTGTTTTTGTTCCACAAGTTTCTTACCTACCATTTCTTTAAAAATATGTTGAGATTAGCGGGCCAGAAAAAAAGTTGCGCCAGGTTGAACCACAATGGTTTAAGCGATGGGGAAGTTAGAAATAATATGTATGATTACTTCTTTAATTAATAATAATTTAATTAATAATGGTAGTTTTTTTAGCACAGCATCTTACCCATCGTTAGGGCTATACGCTTATGTACTAATTACGCTAATGGTTTGAGAGATTAGGAAGGTTATAATTATAGGAAGTACACCCACATTTTCGTGGAGGTAGAGTGGAAAATTGTTTTGCGAAAACCACCCTCGATACACTCAACCAAGATTTGAAACTGTGCTGGTTGATAAACACATTTTGACACAGAAATAAGTGAAGGATATACGAAAAACCGTTCATATCACGTTGGTTAAGTCATTTGTTTGTGCTAAACAGTTTGATCAAGATCTAAGCACCAAAACCAGCCCTCAACCTAAAAGAACTTAGCCTGCACCAATACTTCTGTCATTTCAGGGTATCCATTAATTTTATCTCCCATTTTCTAATTCTTTGTTTTGTCGTCTGGTTTAAAAAATTATTCTAAGATACACATGCAGTTTAAAACAAATTAAAACGCTATTGCTATCATATTCATATTAAAAAAAATTTATTTTTTTGCCAAACAATTTTTTTTATATCCATGACTGTTTCCAGTCTGGATCAGTTGTTTATTCAAGCCATATATTTTCCACTGCCGGCCTGTCGTAGCTTCATATGCCTTAAAATATAACTTAAGACTAAGACAGGCACAACATCCAGTCCCCAGCCATTAATTCATCAATGTGAAAGGGTAAACCCATATTTTCATCAATGATAGATTTTCAGCCATGCCAGGAATCGAACCTAGGACCCTTAGCTCAGTATACAGACACTATCAACCTAGATAAGATATTGGACTGCTAAACAGTTTATTGAATTTATTTAAATTTAACTTGATCTGGTCTACTGGACACCCTGAATTGCTTAGTACCTTTTTTTGAAAATCTTTTATTTAACTTAATTATAAGAGTAATAATGATGACAGATCCACGCATGAATATGATGGCCCACCACCTTGTATATCCATTATTGGTTAGTTCTTTATCATTCTTTTGTAACAAATGTCCATAAATTAACAGTAAAATATCTAGAATGCAAGATACCATGATGATATGAAAATTAACTGACAGATGAATGATGTTACAGAATTTTTCTATCTAATATATTTTAAACCAGTAGAATACTGTGGGCACAATACTCAGAGAGGCTGTTCAATATCACTTACAAAGTGTCACTCTTGGACTTTCATTTGGCATTTATTTTATTCAAAAGATAAGTCTGATTTTTAATTTTAATTTGATTTAAAAATTAAAATGAAAAGTATCCTAACTACTATTGTTGTTTGTTAGACCAGTGGTTTTCAACCTAGGGGCTGCAACTCCAAAAGGGGTTGCAGTGCTTCTTGAGGTTATAGCTTTATATTGACGTTTTTAAGTGATCAAACTCAGCCTTGTGAGGACAAATGAACCACTTGAATGAAAAAGTAGTGGCTTTGGTCTAGAAAACTGAGATTAATGACAAGAAGGTTTGATGGGCTGACCACACCGCACCCTCTATTTGCAGAAGCTGGCATTATCTTCACCTACATAGGGTGGCCACTCAGTCGGTATAGCTCAATTGCGGACCGATGCCAGAGTTTTAATTATGAAAATGCAAGCGGTTAAACTGATAAAAAGTGATTTGGTTATAGATGGCTATCCAACTGTGACAATTGCTTGCTGACTCAGTAGAAGTGAGGAGCGGTCTCATAGAGTGGTTTATCTTAAGTGGTGTCCCCTTTGCCCTTCATGCAAATAAGGGTACATTTCCCTTAAGTTCTACCTGTCCCACCAATGTAATTAAATGTGTATAGCCTGGACCTAAACCTAGTATTTAAACACTTGTGTGTTATCAAGGGGATGCGATATTCTCAGAGAAAATAATTGGGGTCAAGACCTGCAAAAGGTTGGAAGCCACTGTGTTAGACTAATGTTATGAAAAACAATATTATTAAGATTTAAAAACAATTAAATAGATTCTTTTTTTCTTAAAAATAAAACTCTTTGAGTTCGCTTTCTCTCGTCTATTATGAAGATATGATATTTTAAACACTTCTGTTATGTGTAAGTCCTTTATTTTAATTTTAGGCACAGTTTCTCAATAACAACCCTTGTTACAAGCTCAAAAGCAATTGGAAACGTAACCAATGCCCATTTTAAATCAACCCTAACTGTGGCTCTTAAAGAGGATTTTCTTGAAGTGATATTGAATGGTCACTCTTATTACATTCAACACAATATATTTTTATTGAGTTAAACTGCACTACATTGTTAACTATACAGATTTACTCTTTCGTAACCAATCGGCCTCCCGACGATATAATTTTAAAGTCTGTCAAACACATATTGCACAAATAGGTGGTGGGACAGGTTTATGGAGCCTGTATGCTGCGGCTAAAAGGAAAACACTTAAAATATAGGGATGTAATTGTCAATCTTGGTTCGATGTTTCTGAGCTACACACTCTGAAATCCAAACAATGTTACGGCACTCCTGTTCCTTCAACTTTAGATAAGAGTAGAAAACGCCAAAGTGAAACTGCTGGAGAAACGCATTTACATTAAGTCGAACCTACATAACAAAATAAAACAAGATTAAGAAAAATCAAATATATTTCTTTAACATTATCAATTAACTAGAGATGGGTCGGATCCACTATTTTATAAATCCGAATTTGAATCTTGGAATAATTATTAATCTTAGAGTAATTATAAATATAATATAAAATACAAATAAAAACTAACTGTTAACATCCACACATTCAGTTAAGTGTTAAACTACTGGTTTGGGGTCTGGTTGTTAAGTTCATCTGAAATTTTCTCGATCCCATTAATTTCAAATATCCCTAATGATATTCTAAGATTAGAGAAAATTTAGGATTTAAAATTCAAATCCTAAAAATAGTTTGTTTTTTTAATTTCCAAGTGAGATTTATTTTAGAGGTCTAATACAGCACCAATTATAGCAGCGGTTCCCAACCTTTGTCAGACCGCGTACCCCCAGCTAGCTCGGTTCCTTTCCGCGTATCCCCTACCCCAAATCTGTTTCACCTATTACAGGTTCTGAAAACTTCTCCAAAAAGGTATATGTTGAATTAAAATAAATGGACTATTTTTTTTAAGTAAGCAAACAAATTAACACAAAGATTGGAAAAAAGAAAAATTAATGTGATATATGGGACTATTAAATTACAAGTTTTGAAAAATTAGGCTCAAAAGAGGATAAATACAATCTCAAATCCGGAGCTGTGTCTAATTTGCTTCTATATTTATTTTTTATATAAGTATACGAAGAAAGCGCCCGTTCAACAAGCTTTGTGCTAGCAAACGGCAACGAAAACATTATGGCTTTTGTCTTAAGTTCATTGTATTCGTCACAGTGACGAGCCCAAAAACTGACAAGGTTCACCATTTTGCCATTGAAGAGTTTCTTCAGAGTGGTATCTGATGCGAGCTCTAGCAACTTCTTTTCAGGAATCAACAATGAAGAAGGTTCAAAATACTCTTCTTTGAAAGGATTAGATATCCACCGATCACCCATTTCCGGCTCTGAAAAATATTTTTCAAATGAGGATTTTAAATCCTTCCAAGTGCTCAATTATCTTATCACAGACTGTTAAATTTAGCTCGGCTTGTGATAAGAAATTGTGAAGTGTTTCGAACACTTCAGATTGCCCTTTTTTAATGCACTTTGCCCACAAATATTTTTTTCTTCTTCATGGATTCAATTTTGTCGACAACTTGAAAAATGTTACCATTTTTTTTTAAGTGAAAGATTGAGTTTATTAATCTGGTGGAAAATGTCACTCAGGTATGCAAGGCTTTGTAGCCATTCAAAATCATGAATTCTGAATCCAAGATGTTTAAAAGGATGCTCTTCCAAAAAAAAGGGCTACCTTGTGTCGAATTTCGAACAGCCGCGTCATTAGTTTACCCCTAACTTCGGTGTGCAAAAGCAAAGTGTTGTGAAGGATGTCCATTTTCTTCACACAGCAATTTAAACAACCTGGAGTTGGTAGGATTCACCTTGATAAAGTTGACAACTTTGACTGCTTCATCAAGAACGTTTTCCAAATCTGGAGGCAAAGGCTTCGATGCAAGGCTCTGTCTGTGAAAACAGCAGTGCGTCCATTTCATTTTGGGGGGGGACTTTTGCCACGCATGCACGAAGGCATGAGTAGCAGCCTTCCATGGATTTTCCTCTATCTGTGGTGAGCCCAACGCATTTTGACTATTGAATTCCTTTTTCAACAAAATAATGATCAATTGCTTCAAATATGTCTTTATCAGTCGTACGAAACTTAAATGGGTGACAAATAAGGAATTTTCTTCAAATTCTGAGTCCTTCAAGTACTTAGCAATTACAAGTAACACAATATATTGCGCAACGTCGGTACTTTCATCGACTTGGATAGAAAAAAATTCACAATCTTTGACGTGACCAATGACTATGCTCTCAACATCATTTGCCATGTCCTGTATTCTTTGAGACACCGTGTTATTTGCGAGAGGTATTACACTTTCCTCTCCAAGCATGCATCTGATAGTATCTTTGAAGCAGGGTGAAATTTTTACCAATGGTGTGGTTTTTACCTCTTCTCGCAATAAGATAGCTAATGTAGTAGTAGGAGGCCTCGGTAGCTTTGTCAGAATCACTTTTGGCAGATTCAAAATATGTTTTCACGTTTACTGAACTCTGAAGTTTCAACCGTCGAAAAAAACGTGGCATCTTTAAGAAGAAGAAGAAACTGCAGTTTGTTTACCTGTTGTGGTGTCGCATTGTTGGTCCAATCGGTGTCGGATGATGTGCACGGTAATTCAGTTGCTGTTTCAGTCAACTTCCGTTTTCACACCGATCCATAGCGTAAATCACGTGAATAGTAGGTGATTGGTAGAAAAATTGACGTAGAATTGTAGGAATAACACACACGACTAAATACAAACTCCCACAACAAAAGTTAAACACAACACGAATTAATTAATTCTTTGTTTTTATAAACAGCCCAGCACCCGTCAACAATCAAATGTAAAACACCGAGGAGGGATGTAGGCAAGGGGTTGGGCGCGGGCGGGAGAAGGGAAAGCTGATCCTTCCAGCGGACTCAACCCCCCTTTCATCGAAGATTTTATTGATAAGGAGGCCAATATTACAACTGACAATATTAGTAAAAACCTCTACCTACTTTTAAAATTTCTTTTTCATCTTTACGATTCTTTTATTTAACTGGTGGCCGCCATTACTGTTTTTCTTTTCGCGTACCCCCTAACGGCCTCTCGCGTACCCCCGGTTGGGAACCGCTGGTGTAGAGAATGTCAAGCTAGCATTGGTGTAATCTTACCTCATGTTCAAAAAACTTGTCTTCTAGCGTTTTCTCGCCTGGGTTGTTACCAGCACCTTCAAACAGAGCACTGTATTCCTGGAACAAAAACATCAGCCAAATATGTTCATGTAGTTAAGAAAATAAAGATTTTACATTTAAATGTTTAGCATCGTATAGTAATGTACAATACCAAAACAATTAACTAGCCCTTTGAGTTCAAAAAGCATAAACACACGGTGGAGGCCTGGCATTCCTCACATTCACAAGTTGTGATTAATACAAGTCTTGTTAGAGGTGAAGGAAGGGTTTGGCAATCAGATAAATCTGTGCCGGGACCGAGGATTGAACCCCGGACCCCCAGCACAGAAGTCTGAAACCTTACCCCTAGACCACCAAGTCACCTACCTATAAAACAAATCTCACTTGAGAAATTGAAAAAAAAAAATTTTTTTTTTAAAGATTTGACTCTTGACTGTCATTTTCTCAAATCTCTAATATCCTTTAAGGATTCAAGAATCCCATTCCTAGTTAATATAAATAGATTGAATGATTTAATTAGGCTAATTTTATAACATTATAACAAGTAGATATGTAGAAAACAATTACTGTAAACTATTACCAATAAACCAGTCATGGACGAAAAAGTTACCTGTCACTTTACTGCCTAATATACTCCCCATTGGTGACCTGGTGGTCTAGGGGAAAGGTGCCAGACTTCTGTTCTGGGGTCCGGGGTTCAACCCTCGGTCCCGGCACAGATTTATCTGATTGCCAAATCCTTCCTTCACCTCTGACTAGACGTGTATTAATCACAACTTGTGAATGTGAGGAATGCCAGGCCTTCACCGTGGTTCGGATTCCACGTAAAACTGTAGGTCCTCCATTTCATCTCACAATCACCCTACCATTACATATTAACGTAAGTGCGTATAACCCGAACAGGTAGTAAGACGCGGTGATAATAATAATGATAATAATAATAATAATAATAATAATAATAATATCTCCCATTTCCCCCAATTTGGGCTGTTTCCTTTAGTAATATGTAATTAGTTGTTCTATAGTCCCCTTCTAAGTGCTTTACAGTATTTAAAAAATCTATAGTTTGGAGTCTAATAGATAAAAAATGAACTTACAGCATAATATTCAGCGACTGCTTTCACTTGTTCATAATCATCAGCACGTGCTAGAGCCGCCAAACCATCAGGGTGAAGTTTTCCAACCCTGGGATAAAGTTTTGCACGATCATCTTTTGTCAACTCTGTTCCGAAAGAGTTTATCGTGATGATGATAGCACGCCGGTCAGCTTCGAACTGAAACAATTGTTCACACAAAATAATCAGTCACAGCCTTCAAACAAAGATACGATTCAGTTTATGAATAAGTGTTCGATAGCAAATTGAAATGTCAACACCAGAGCTTCCATAAATCAATTTTCAAATTTGAAATCCTTAGAGTATGAATGTTTATGTGGGGGGGGGGGAAGCAACCCTGCACCCATGGATATGCGGGAGAAGACGTGACCATCATCTGGTTTGTCAATGACAAGAATGGGTTCAAATCAAAGCTGGGAATGAAGAAATCTAAAGAGTTTCCTGAGCTACCTGAGCTTTTATAAGCTCTAACTTGCTCACTACCTCATTAGTAGATAGCACGGACAGTTAATCAAACACCATGCACAAAAATAAATAAATAAAGTGTTTTCTAGTATAATATAGAACACTATTTCAATGTGCGTATGTACGGTAATATTTCTAACTTAATAATTGAAAGTAAATTAACGACAAATCAATTTTTTTTTTTTTTTAAGAAAACGAATGAATCAACTCACAGCCAAAACTTCGCACATAGTGTCGGCAGTGGTGCCACCAAGCTCTTTACAAAATGTAAAGAATGCCTCAAGATATGCCTTGTACAAGGTGTTACGAATAATCTCAATGTTCATCTCGTCAAGATCTTGTTCACTAATACAATCAACAAAGAATGGGGCTGGAACAAAGAAAGCAAAACAATAATTAATATTGTGTGGTGTTGTAATTTTTAAAATAAATTGAGTAGCCAAGTTATTATATTTGTTAAGTACAGTTATAACTACATCTCTGGCTTAGTACGCCAATGCTCTAACCACCGAGTTAAGATACTTAAATGCAGCTACTGCTGTACTTAACAATTATATAATAGCTTTTCTATTTAATCCATAATGATATGCGCATTTGTACAGTTGTCATTGTAGCATTGGCAGCATAAAGACCTCCTGAGTCGAAGGTGGCTGCGTTATCTGATAGCATGAGATATTAATTGGTCTCACATATGTAGCTGACAATTTACGCATGTCCATCACAGACTCTGACTTAAAATATCAGTGAAGAATGACGCAGGACACAGGGCAACTCCTGGATAGCTCAGTGGTTAGAGCATTGGCGTACGTGTCCAGTTGTCAATTTTCAATATAAAGAAGATGATGTAATTTTGACGACTGTTTGAATATGCAAGGAAGAATCAAATTGTTGGATAAACCAACTACTAGAGAATGTTATCGGTGAATGTTACCTAATGGGGTGTCAACAAGAACGGCATTATAAAGCTCTGCAGGGGTAGCCGCAACGTGGATTGCTTCCATCTGTTCAAAACTGCCGAGAGGGTGGCACTTGGGGATCAGCTCGGAGATTGGCCTTTGATGCAGTGTGCCCGTGATCAGCAGGATGATGTTATCAATCATGTAACTGTACCTAAGTAGAACAAGTATTATTACAAGTGTTGAGCTAATTAGTGATAAACATTATTGGCACAATTTAATATAATGTAGGCCTACATTGATTTTCATTGGAATCTTGTTATTTGAAAACTTGAAACTCAAGTTGCCACAATGGCGGGAAAACATATTACGATTTGTATTTACATTATTAGTCTGTTTAATTAGTGGTGAAGAGAAATTTTATATTAATACGTGAGGAGGTATAATTGGAAGCTTTTGATAACTTTATGATTGTTAAATTAAATAAGACATAATTCTAAAAGCTGTCACCAGAAGAGAAAGGATTAGGAATGAAGATGTTAGGTCTAGAGATGAGGTACATGAGATAGTAGAGGAAGCAAGACTGAGATGGTATGGACACGTAATGAGGATGGAAGGGGAGAGGATTTCAAGAAGACTAATGGATATGAAGTATGTGGGGAAGAGACTGCAAGGAAGAGATAGGAGGAACAGATAGCAGCAAGTGTGCAAGTGAGAGGAGGAGAGTGGAAGAGGAAGAATGATGGAAGGACAAAGGCGGATTGAGTCAATTAACTAAACAGACCCGGCCACAGGCTGGAAACAGTTAATGATGATGATATTTCTAGAATTACAAATTTTAGTGACTTACAATCAATGTCGGTGGTTGAAAATGGGCTTCCTTTAAAAATCAAGACTTAGATTTTTTACGCTTTTACATCAACTAGGGCAGTGTTTTACAAACTTTCGTAGGGTGGTGATATTGGGAGAATGGAAGAGTAGATACCAAAGAAGGTGATGGATATTAAAATGGGGGGCAGGAAGCCAAGAAGAAGACCAAGGAACAGGTGGCTGAAGGAAGTGCCGAGAAGAGAGGAGAGGAGAGGTTTGGGGTGTAAGGAAACGTTGGATAGGTTTATGTTCTTGACAGCCCGGCCAGTAATGGGAAATTGTTCATGATAATGGATGATTTTTTTTAATCCATGGGTAAAACGAAAAAAATAAAACCTTACAACTTGCAACCATTTCAATCCACCCCTCCCTCCTCCCAAACCCAGACTAGTTCTTCATTCCACAACCATCCCAGCCATCAGTTTACTTTAAACCTAGACGTGAACACATCATATTTAATTAATAAAACTTCTAATCAAGGTAAACATCAACTATTTCTAACATTCCTAAGTAGTCACCTTTACTTTCTTAATTTTTAATTCATTAATACATAAAAGGTTAGGTTAAGTTTGTTTGGGTAACTATAATTAATGCATAATCACCTATATAAATTATTTTGACTTTTTATTTCCATTGTGTCTGCTAAGTTGGATATTTGTGGGAATCTACATCGTGTAACATTTGTTAGCAGATATTCAAGAATTGTCTAAACAAATAATTTGGAAAATAGCAACACATTTTCAGGAGTCACATTTGCTATAAAATAAATTTAAATGGGGTTGTTGTAGGTGGGTTATGTGATTTTTTTTAAGAGAAATTTAGTTAGGGTTAAACATGATGGCCAAAAGATCATCATGTCTTCACTTAGATGAGTGAATCTTTTTCTTACGTAATTTCAAAATTTATTAAAGACATTTTCTTTATGATATTCAAATATCTATATTCTTCTGAAATAATTGGTCTAGTAGATGTAAAAAAAGGTTGATAATAGAACCTTTAAAATAGGGTGAATTGTATAATTTAGCTGTGCGAGTTGCTACATCAGTAGGTCAATAAGCAAAACAAAGATGGCAAAGGTTAAATCACCAATTAATAAGCAACAGACATATTTTTGTAAAGTTAAAGAGAAAAAATTGATCATACAATCTCATTTATTTTACGTTTTGATAGGTATCCATTGTTGTCACTTATTTAACCAGTATAATCTATTCGCCGAGAGATGTGGCGATCAGAGCATGATCATTCAAACAATGGTAGCATAAAATGAAACGCAATAATATTCTCAAGTTTTCATATGGAAATTAATGCAAATTTTGGCGACTCATAACTTACGTGATATAATCAAGAAATGTGGATAGTGGTTCCACAGCTTGGTGTCTCATGTGTTGAAATTCAATAACCAACTTTTCTCGAAGTTTGTCATCAATAACAGACACTTGAAGGGGACTTGGTTCATTGGCTAGGAAGCTGCCATAATCTGTTCCTTGCAAGTGCAACTTTAGATCTGCGAATAAATTAATAAATTTGTAGTATATAGTAAGATTTTATATAGTCAAATTAAAACTGTATTCTCTTTATGTCTTACCTTCAAGAGTTTCACATTGAACCAGATTTAGATAATCTGACTGTCTTAAAATTCCACATTTAAAACCTCGACAAAGACCCTCCAAGTATCCACCGTCAATGTTGAACATACACCCAATCATATTTGTAAAATATTTCAACTAATTGGAATAATTTCTATTAAATATCGAAAATTCACAACAAGTATGTCTGTTTGACGGCTCACCCACTTTTGATCATATGACTGAAGGATGTGACGTAATTGTTTTATTACTCTGACAGAGAGGAATGATTTTTTGGAATATATTCTCAATAAATAATTTCTCTATAGTTTATAAAGATTATAACAACATGGTCCGTATATAGCTTAAGTAATAATTGCATACATTTAAACAAACACGTATTTTAAAAATACACATTGAAATGGAAATTAAATAAATAATAAAGAAATGACACGCAAACAGGGATTTTAAACATGGTTAAACCAATACAAAAATGAAGACCACTTCTTAACGAAAAGTTAGGTGATGCTTCTTGATGTTCCATTTTATTATTATACTTAACTCTTTACAACAAATAAAATTAAAAAGGTCAAATCAGGAAATAATAGTTTATGTGTTGTAAGATGTTTCTATAATGAATCCCCAAGAAAGATAGAATAGTTTAGGATTTTCCTAGTTTGTCAATGTGACTAATAAAAATAACCAAGTTGGCCTAAGCAGTCAATTGAATACATCTATCTTTTTTTTTTTTAATCTTGACTTTTCTAAATGATAAATAGATCTAAGAACTATTTAAAGAAATTACTCATTTCCAATGTAGTTATTTTTGTATAGTAAACTAAACTCTGGACATAATAACTTTTGTAGTCAACAATAAATATATAGTCAACATTTCAATTAGAAATGACATTGTTGTACCGTAAATCATTAGTCCATGAAACATAATAGTTTTATTAATATATTTTGGTCTTTAAATAAGTAAAGAAAAATCAAATTATACAGTAATGCTTAGGAAAATATTTTTAGAAGAATTTCTTAACACTTTTGGTTAATAATATTACTATAAAACTAATAATTATTTTCTCGTGGGTAACATTTGTAGCTTTCAACCAATGTTTGTAATTAAAATAGTCTGCTAGCTATCAATTACCACCACCCCAGTAGTTGCCTACTTTAATTTTTTTTTAATTGATGCCTTTAATTATTAAACTTAACTGAATTCTACAATTTGCGTGAGGGATCCTAAATCATGTTTTTTTTATTTTTAATACATACCTTTTTGAGTACACAAATATACTGTCTGCAAAAAAAGAGATTATGTTTTAAAACACAGATATTAAAAATATTTGTGAAAAAGATTTACAGCATAGTAGCTCTAAAATTATAATTATATTTATTTTCTGTAATTTTTTATTATAACACTTTCTACCCTAGTAGTTAACTCAAAATTAGACAATTTTGTTAAATAAATTCAAAATTTTAAGTAAAACCTAATTTAAAAATGGAACGCTTTTTCTTCTACTTCAGTTTCAAACCTGTCACTCCTATTCCCACTCGAGAGATGGAGCAGAAAAGGCAGATTTTTCTGCCACGGGTACAATTAGGTCGGTGACGTGAACCTGCTCCCTCGACGTTAACTCAAATAAGTAGGAAAGTACAAATAGAACCGTTTGTAGCAGGCGACTCGAACATAGCTAATATGCTAGCTACTTGTAGGAAGGTGGCCAATAGTTGGTATGTTGCGTGTGTGACATCCAATCAAATTGCTTGTATGTTATTGTAAACGCCCACAACCCCCCCACCCTAAAACTCATCGTGCCCGTGGGAAAGTTATAAATATATCAACATACCGGCCTCGTGTCTCTGAAATATTAGTTTTCTTCGTTAAGATATACTAATCTTAGCAAAAGCTTTATTATTTTGCGATGCCGAAACCTCCCTTCAAAGTTGGTTCGTAAATATTTTTTTTGTATTATTTTCAATTTGTTAAGTAATGAAGTGAGTTTGTAACAAAAGAGTCTTTGGTTATATGCTTGGTATAGTAGGCCTAGTGCGGCGGTAAATTGAAAATTAGTATGAAATAATTTATATAAACGAAATTTTCTCAAAGAGAAGTATATCTATTTCATTGCAACATTTTTTTTTGAAGGTTCTTTATTTTAAGCACTATACCATTTTATTATATATTATTTACTGTAACTAAATGACAACACACATTTTTCTAAACATAACATTTATTTTAGTTTTAGATATTAAATTAATAAGCCTCAATAGGTCAAATATCAGGAATTTTAACAGCAAATTCTTATATAAATTATCCAAATATTTATTATATGAAAATATAAATGGACTGGTCGACTTACAAATATTTCCAGAAATTATTTATTTAGACTAATAAAATAAAATATTACTTTAGTAATTACTTGGAGATGTTTATTTTAGCACCGCGTCTTACTACCCTTTCGGATTATACGGATTACCATAGCTAGTTCTTTATTAATAATTTATACAACATTATTGATTGTGCTATTCATAGGATTATTCTACAACTGAGGGTTATTTCACCTAGAAAATAGGCCTTGTCTAGTTCACAACACAAGTCGTGAGAAAACATTTTTAAATGTTCACAATCAATTATATAATGTGTTTCTTTTTTTCCCCCTTCCTTTTGTTATAATTTTGATAAAAGTCGATCAAGTATTTCTGGTGTGTATTCTCTTATACAGGATGTTTATTCAGGCTCTGCCCTTGAGGTTCCCGTATAACTTTCAAACTAACAGATCATGTAATTGATGTATGAAAAACACTCGGGGGGCAAGTGCAAGCGGAACGCTCTGTACTAGAACAAAATGTGTGCATGATATTTTAAGGTTTTAAGACTCTACAGGTTCAGTGATACCGTAGTGAAATTTATTTTACAGCTGATATCAGTCAGGCAGAATGGGGACGGAAGGAGATCATGCTGGCTGAGGAAGAAATGCCGGGACTGATGTCTCTTCGTTCTCAGTCTGGAGCTTCGAAACCTCTGAAAGGGGCAAGAATCGCCGGTTGTCTTCATATGACAGTCCAGACGGCTGTTCTGATAGAGACTCTTACAGAGTTGGGAGCCGAGGTTAGTGGTGCTTAATTTGTGTAATTTCATAAATATTAATTAAATGTTTGACACCTTAGCTTGTTCGACAGAACATCTAAATGTAGCTGGTTTAAGTGTTTTGATAATATACAGTAGAGTCTCGTTAATTCGAACTAATTGGGACCAAGACCTATTAGGATTACAAGATCTTCGGATTAACCGAAATTTTTTCTATAATGTAAATTAAAATTTCACTGTAAGGCCTGTTGGGCTTGTTTACATGTGTGCTATTTACGAGCGCTGAGAGACGGAGGTGGGATGGGGTGGGGTAATAGGTTCACTTCATTACAACAAAAGAGACTTGCTGATTTTATGAACATGCCAAATAAAACGTAAGTACCCTATAATATGCTATTTTCATCATTTTCGAAAGTAAAACAGAGTGAATTTACAGGTACATTGTTTCTTTTCGCTACTTTGTATTATTACAATAAATTTTGTTTTAAAATAATTTTTTTCTTCCTCTTTTGTTTGGATTAGCGTAGTTCGGATTAATGAGACTACTGTATATGTATATTTTTAGCACCGCATCTTACTACCTGTTCAGGCTACATACTAATTATGCTAGGTAGTGGTTTTAGGGATTAGGAAGGTTATATTTATAGGAAGTGTACCCGCATTTTTGTGGAAAACCACCCTTAATACACCTAACCAAGATTCAAACCTCAATATTCCTGTCATTGACAGTCTAGACTTCTGCAAGAGTAGGTAGCGCATTATACCATGCGGCCACTGGAGTGGGTCAATAATAATTTATCACCATTATTGAATACGTTCACTTGCAAGCACCAATTAATAGTCTGGGTAGGATTCAATTATACTGATATAAGACGTGTATTAACCACAAGTTGTGAATGTGTGGAATGCCAGGCCTCAAATTACACTGATTTTTTAAAATGTCATTTCACTCTGCCTGGACATGTAAATGTGGGTACATTTCCTCTAAGCTCTATCCTATTAATTCCTGCCCTATTGGTGTGTACTAAGCAAATATCCCAATCAGGTACTAAAACGCAATACACTTAAAAAAAAAATAATTAAATTAAGCTCATGCTACCAGTAACTTAACATTAAATTGTGAAAAATAGTAAATAAATATTTCAAATTTAAATTTGCTATAAAAAATAGTCTCTTTATTATTTTAATTAGGTTGGCTACACAAAAATAATTAACGTATAAATTAAAATGGCACATCAGTTTATGTAACTCATCACAGCCAAACCAAATAAAACTGTCACTTTTGTTTATCCATTGATATGAGTTTCATATTTTAAAGTAACTGAAACAAAGATTGTTGCTAGCCAAAGACATTAAATATTTTAAACTGCCTTTTAAAAGCTATTTTAGTTCTATTTAAATAATAATTTGGAGTTGGGGTTGTATATACAATTGTATAAATAATAATATTTAGCACCGCGTCTTACTACCCGTTCGGGTTATACACTTAATTGTATAAATGTTATTAATAATTACTAATATATTGAAAATAAAATAAATGGATGAAAATTATGTAGCCTAATTGTGTGCTATTGGCTGTTTGTTTCCTTCTAAGTTTATTGCCCAGTCTGTCTTCAAACAGTAGGAACAGTAACGTTCAATTATCAGGGATAGTCATTTAGGTGCTAATATTCTCACTCATGTTAATTGGCTGTAAAAACAATTGTGCTAATACATTAAGCACAGACAATTAACCTCTTAAGGTCTACTTATTTGAATCCTGACTAGTGTTTTCAAGTGATATGTTTTTAAAATTGAGCTTAACTTAATTTGTAGGCTATTAAAATAAATTACATTTCATATAATGAGGTAAAAAATGTAGGGTGTTCGAAAATAAGGTGCTTCGGAAGATAAGGTAGTGATGAAGTGGTTTGCTACAAAGGAAGTCTGAAAGGGGATGTAGTAAAATTATTGTGACTCGTTCCTAAAGAAAATTGTTCTCGTCTTACAGTGAACCAGTTTATTGATAAAAATAAGTTATTGTTCTCATTGACACTAACCTTAAATTATTTTTACTTAGCCTTGTAATGTAAATGTTCATATTTTTAGATTCATCACTTTTGATAACATCTCAAGGATCATAAAGTTCATGGTCAAATTATGTAAGGAATAATGACTTTTCCTTTTTCTCAACTTTAGAGATAAGTTTAGTTTTTATATTCAAATGATGGAACACAATAAGTTATGTTGTTTTTATATTAATGTGAGCTTATCATTAGATTAATATTACTAACACATAAGTTCATTCATTGCATTATATTTTTGGAGAAAAGCTAAGTGTAAACAAATCAAAAATTGTTTGGCTAAGCTGACTTCTGTGCTAGGGGTCCGGGGTTCATTCCTCAGTTCCGGCACAGATTTATCTGATTGCCAAACCCTTCCTTCACCTCTGACAAGACGTGTATTAATCACAACTTGTAGGCCTCCACCGTGGTTCGGATTCCACGTTAAACTGTAGCTCCTCCATTTCATCTCACAATCACCCTACCATTACACATTACGGTGCTAATAATTATAATAATTAATTTTAGTTGGGATCAAGGTCCTAATCGAATTGCAGGTACTGAACTTAACTGAAAACTTTCATACTCCATTAGCATGTGTTTTTTACTAGCTACCACATAAGTGCAAAAAAAAAAAACTTGTCATCTTAGTTATTTTATCGATAACATGTTCTGGCAATCAAGCAAACTAAAATAGAGTTTGATTGACATAGTTAAAAGGATGCAATGAGTACATGTGTGGCTTTATATACGATAGCAGCCAGAAGAAAGGAAGATAACACCAAATATTTGTGCATTAGATTACTCTCACATTTTATTTTTCTCTTTCACCTCTTCATTTAATGTATATTGTCTAAGTTTTATAATAAACGTGCCTCGGTGGCATAGTTGGCTAACGCGCTAAATAATTTCGTGTTGAACTTGACTGCTGAGGACAGGGAGATCGAGGTTCGGATCTCGGTCGGGTGAACTGAAAAGTAGTTTTTCCTAAATGGTTTTCCACTCTCCCTCCACGCGAATGTGGATTCACTTCCTCTAAATTCAACCTTCCCAGTTCCTAATCAATTAGCATAATTGGTACTCAAGCGTATAACCTGAACAGGTAGTAAGACACTGTGCTAAATACATTTAAAAAAAATTAGTTTTATAAAGGTTAATTATTAAGTAAAATCATTTAGCCGTCAGATCTCCTTATTGTTGAACATTTTACAATCAACAAGTTAAAATAGTTTGTACTCGTATTTGTGTTTCAGGTGCAGTGGTCAAGCTGTAACATCTTCAGCACCCAAGATTGGGCCGCTGCGGCTATTGCAAAGACCGGGGTCCCCGTGTATGCCTGGAAGGGGGAGACAGACGAGGAATATATCTGGTGCATCGAACAGACATTGGTCTTTAAAGATGGACAGGTGGATTGATTATTTAATAATGTGTTATTTTAGCCCATGTGTAAAATCTTTTTTGTGACCCATATTATTTAATTTTGTTTTTTCAAGCAAACATCTTACAAATATGTCAAAATAACTTAGCGTTCATTTAAATAACGTATTTCATCACATAATCATCTCACCCTGTATGATTCAGGCCAAAAATTAGTTTATAAAATGTTCGTAAGGACAATTTAAAAGGTAAACAGAGGTACGTTACTTCTTCTAATTTCTCTGCGCCACTAAAGATCTGTTGGCCTTGGATGCACTGTTGTCTTCTCCCGCGTTACGAGCTTAAATTTCTCAGTGCATGCACATTGTTAGTAGGTATATTTCCCAAAAACTGGGTTACCCGCCACGGTGGCGTAGTTGGCTAACGCGCTGGTTGTTGAGCCAGACTTCTGAGGACGGGGAGATCGAGGTTCGAATCTCGGTCGGGTGAAATGGGGGTGGTTTTTACTGAATGGTTTTCTCACTTTACCGCCACACAAATGTGGGTTCACTTCCTCTAAATTCAACCTTCCCAATTCCTAACCCATTAGAGTAGTTAGTATTTAAGCGTATAACCCGAATGGGTAGTAAGACGCGGTGCTGTTATTATTAAAAACTCAGTTGTGTGGTTTGTAGCATAGGGAGTGGCCGGGATGGCGAAGCTACCAATCTTAAGTCCCATGATATCTTAAGACTCGTTCACATCCTCCCTTTCAAGCTAAACTAGTGATTGTCTGCTAGCAATACATACATTTTTTTTTATAGCTTCACATATTTGTCACATCCCACTTTTTTCCATAAAAAATAGGCATGAAATATGTGACTATTATGCGGTGAAAAACAGTAATTATGTAAAGTCTGAGAAGTACTAATTTATTACTGTGAAAATATAGTCTTAACCAAAGTTGTTTGCTACCTAACAGATTTGAAAAATGATTTAGATTAAGCATGAAACAATTTGTGAATCATATATATTTTTCTCACTGACAAAGTTTCAAATCATTTTAAGACATTGATGTTTTTAATAGTATCCAAAATGGTTGGTATTTATTTTCAAAGATAATACACATGACTTTCGTATCATTGTTGCATCATGAAGTAACTTTTGTACTTTCATCACGTGTAGGTAAATATTTAATCATTACTATGCTAATAGTCGTTAAAGTCAAGTTGTGAAATTTATAAGTACCGTGTACTTCAAACAAAAAGTGTGTAACACAATAACTATTTTATATACCTACTGAGCCTACATTGATATTACATTTAATTAATAACATTTTTTTATCCCTTATGAAATTATAAATAAAACATCTCAAGGTTTTCTGAGAACAGTTCTATAATATTATATTATATAATAATAATGGATAATGACTGTGTAGTTGGGACTATCATGTATATATGCAGTTATGGCAGTAGAGATTCGAAAGGACCGATGACTGGAAATAGTAGGGTTTTTTTATTATAAATTATAGTTTAAGTACCGGTAATTATATGACAAATTGTTGGCCTTGTATGTGGCTGAAAATTTAAATTATATTAATAATACAAGTTATTCAATTACTACAAATGTTTTTCATGTACACTTTGTTTAACTTGATGGGTAGAAATCTTATATTGATGGATCACACTGTGTTGCGGCTTATTATTTAGCGTTATACTTAAATCGATCAAGGTAAGATTTCAATCTTTCGGGGTAGATTGAGTGTACTTAACAAAAAAATGAAAAGAATTTAACATAAATACGTAATTCGGCTGTCGATATTTTTACCAACGGAACTTCGTAACTGTCAAAGCAATTTTATATTTATTTTTTCAAGTGAAGTTAAGAGTCAAGCTTCACACAAATCTAGATTATTTTGTTAAGTTTCTTAAAAAAAAACATAATGTTCACATTTAAAGAAGTTTAAATCTATACCATTTCAGCCTTTGAACTTGATCTTGGATGATGGCGGAGACCTCACGAACTTGGTGCACACCAAGTATCCACAGTACCTTGCAAATATCAAGGGTTTGTCTGAAGAAACAACAACAGGGGTACACAATCTCTACAAGATGTTGAAAGACGGCAAGCTAAAAGTTCCTGCAATCAATGTCAACGACTCTGTAACCAAGGTTAGTATCGCACCTAAACACTAAGAAATATGATCACTCGAGTTTTAACAAGGTGGGATGGAAAGGGTCGCGTGGAAAAAGCCACTGTTTTTACAGTTTTCATAGCAAAACTTTTTTTTTGGGGCCAAAACAAATAAAATATTGCTCTGATAGAAAAAAAAGAGAAAGTTGAATTTTCTTCACATGTTGATATCACCAGTTGTTAAATATCTGTCATAAGCATGGTGGCATTATCTAACAAACTTTAAAATGAAAAGAAGAAGTTTTCATTAAATTCCAGAACATCCTCTACAGGTATTCGACTCGGTGGCGTAGTTGGCTAACACGCAAGTCGTGTGGAGCTCGACCTCCGAGGACGGGGAGATCGAGGTTCGAATCTCGGTCGGGTGAACTGGGGGTGGTTTTTCCTAAATGGTTTTCCACTCTCCCTCCACGCAAATGCGGGTTCACTTCCTCTATATTCAACCCTCCCAATTCCTAATCCATTAGAGTAATTAGTACTTAAGTGTATAACCCGAACGGGTAGTAAGTAAGTGCTAAATATTATTATTATTATTATTATTATTATTATTATTATTATTATTATCGACAGGTATTCAAGAAATTTTGAGGGCACCGTGTGAAGAAAATTAAATTATTATATATTCATACTGGAGCAATATTTTAATTATTTTGGCCAAAAAAAAGTTTTGCCATAAAAATTGCAAAAATACTGGCTTTTTCCTCGTGTCCCAATCCACCCCATTTCATACGTACATTAACATGTTGTGAATAGCTCTTTTCATCCGTGTCAGTGGTTGCATGTTCTAACAAGTCACTCTCTTGTTAGACTGGATTGCCAGTAATAGGGAGATCGGGGTTTGAATCTTGGTAGAGTATATCTCATCCATTAGCTTAATTAATGAAATTGTCACCTTAATAGGTACTAAGGTGCTGTGGAATAGAATAAAATAAACTTTGCATAAAGTAAAACTTTTAACTTACATTGAATCATGTACGGTTCATGTATGTTCAGACGGCGGCGTCCTTCATATTTTTTTTTGTAGCCACAGTTAAGTACTTATCAGTATTTCAGCATTTATCAATATATTTATATAATTACACAGGCTTTATCTTTATTTCCTTAACCTATTAATTATATTTTTACCACCACTTCTTACTACCCTTTTGGGTTATACGCTTGTCTACTAATTATGTTAATGGTTTTTGGGATTGGGAAAGATATATTATGAAGAAGTGTACCCGTATTTGTGTGAAGGAAGAGTGGAAAACGTTTTTTTGTAAAAACCACCCTCAGTACACCCGACCAGGATTTGAACCTCGATCCCCGTGTCATTGGCAGTCTAGTCTAACACGAGAGTAGCGCGTTAGACCATACGGCCACCGAAGCGGGTACCTATTATTTAAAATGACTTATAAAATAAAACTTTGTATCTTGTCTTATTTCCAGAGCAAATTCGACAACCTCTATGGATGTCGAGAGTCTCTAATCGATGGTATCAAAAGAGCGACCGACATTATGTTGGCTGGTAAAGTGGCAGTTGTGGCGGGATATGGTGATGTTGGCAAAGGCTGTGCTCAATCGTTACGAGCGTTTGGTTCAAGAGTTATCATCACAGAAATAGACCCCATTATTGCTCTTCAGGCAGCCATGGAGGGATATGAGGTCAGAGATAATGTATAACCATTAATAGATAATGTGCAACCTGAAACATTAAGTTAATTAATACATCTCTTTTTTGGAGGCTGGGTCAGTTTTTTATTCAAGCCATATATTTTCGACTACCAGCTGGCTAAGCCTGTCATAGCTTCATATGCCTTATAATCTAACTTAAGATTAGGACAGGCACAACATCCAGTCCCCAGCCGTTAATTCATCACTGTGGAAGGGTAAACCCACATTTCACCAATGATAAACTTTTTGATCATGCTGGGAATCGAACCGAAGACCCTTAGCTCAGTAGATAGGCACGCTACCGACTGAGTTAAGGTGTCAGACAATTAATATATTTCTATAATGAGAACCTCTTTTCATATTACCTTATAGATATATATAATGCACACACATTTAATGTTAATTTCTTATATTTGTCCATCTTTATTGCTTTTACATGTTCCTATCTAAGTGTCCTATCATTTTTTCATATTTCCTCCCTTTTTTGTTTTTTAGTTTCCTCTTTTAGGAAGTTGGGTTATGCGTTTTACAGTCCCTTCTGATGAATTCCGATAGAATTAAACCTAGGGCGGTAACGATCGATTTTCTTTAAGAGGCAACACTTACCTCTTTGTCCAGTGGCAGCAATGTAAAGTGTGAACCGTGTTTTTCTTTTCAATGTAAAATCCGTGTTGTGTTCATTTCTTTTATATGTTTCTCTCTACCTTTCCTTTAGAATAGTGGTTCTTAACCTTTTCAGTTATGTCATCCCTGTGACCTATCGGAGAACCTCTCTTTACCCCTTCTTAAAAAAACTTGTTGCGAACTAACAATATTTATTGAGAAAAAAATTCAAAACAAAAACAATGTCTGTAAATTTTACAGGTCAAATATTATTGAGAAGGTTCGTATTGTTGTTTATGTACAATTATTTTTAGATATCGAATTGCTAGTTCTAGTCTAGAAGCATAAATGATAGATAGGTATACATAAAAATCCCGTTTGTCTTGTATTACCCCTATTAGATAGACACTTTACCCAAAAGGGGGTAACTACCCCCAGGTTAAGAACCACTGCTTTAGAATTACCTTCTTCCTAATATTATACGATTACCTCATAAAGCGAAAAGAGGTTTTCCTTTTAGAGTGAAACTATTCTTTTTAATAAGCCTATGATGTTTTTATGATGAATCTTGACATACTTTGTGTATGTGCAGCATTTAATTTTTTTATATTTTTTTCCAGGTCACAACAATGGAAGAGGCTAGCAAAGAGGGACAAATATTTGTAACTGCTACAGGATGTTTGGATATAATTAAAGCGGAACACTTCCTTAACATGAGAAATGATGCCATTGTTTGCAACATTGGCCATTTTGACTGTGAAATTGATGTTAGTTGGCTCGAAAAGAATTCTACTGAAAAAGTCAATATTAAGCCCCAGGTAAAACTAATATTACATTTAACTGTTCATTTCAACTGAACATAGTTTCAATAGTTTATGAACTAGAGTTAATAAAAAAAATGAAAGGAGGATGGCAAGGTATATCAGTCCACATTCCAAAAACTGCCGCGGCAGTGAAAACTGCTTTTTTAAATGTGTTTTTGTGTTTGTTAGTTTTTATAATCACCAAATCAGGTCATATGCATACAGTATATAATAATTACTCTAATGGTATAACACGCTAATCTCGCCGATGGCTCGGAGATCGAGGTTCATATCTCAGTCAAGTGTACTGAAGGGTAGTTTTCCAAAATGGTTTTTCGCTCTTCCTGCATGAAAATGCGGGTATACTTCTTCTAAATATTACCTCTCGAATCCGTAAAACCACCAGCGTGATTAGTACATAAAGCGTATAACTTGAACGGGTAGTAAGACGAAGTTCTAAAAATAAAATCTAATGGGCTAGGGATAAGGAAGGAGTACGTGAAACCATTCAGGAAAAACTACCTTCACTAGACATGACCGGTATTCAAACCCTGATCTCCCAGTCATCCATGAGAGTGATGCTCTAGACTATGAGCCCTCCAAAGTGGGTTAAGTTTTAAGTGATTTAAGTGATAGTGTTTCACTATTGTGTTTTTATTTATATCTGTGTACACATTCATTTAATGAAATTGATGTGAATAATTCACATTTTAACCGTTTATTTTTCAGGTTGATCGCTTCACACTGTCGAATGGCAGGCACATACTACTGCTGGCCGAGGGTAGGTTGGTTAATTTGGGTTGTGCCACCGGACATTCGTCATTTGTGATGAGCAATTCTTTCACCAATCAGGTGTTGGCTCAGATTGAGCTTTGGACCAAACCTGGGGAATATCCAGTCGGAGTTCACATGCTACCAAAAAAGGTAAAGTATTTAAGATTTTAGGAGTAGGGACATGCGAGACTTGAAAATATCTCAAGCTCGTCTCGAAAGTTGAATCTAGAAAATTTGAGAAATTAAAAACAGCAAATTATGGCCCTAGGAAATTAAAAAACCAAACCAGGAATTTATTATTTCTAATATCTTAATAACCCAAAAATAGGCCCAATTCCCCACCAAAAAACTGCCTTTATTGATAAATGTTTTGGTTATAAATATTGTTTTTCAATATCAAACTTTGACATTATAAGCATTTACACTATAAAATTAAATTATAAATGGTGTTCATTGTAACTATCACTATTTTATTAATTGCATTTATATTGTGTATGAGTTATATCTCAAGTGTTTGAATCAAATATGTATGAGACAAGCTCAAGCGCCAGCTCAAATGTCAAAAAGAAATATTATAAACTATAAATTTACTTTAATAAACATAATTTATATTTTTTTACTTTCAAAGGACATTTTCTCGTCTCGAGATGGTCTTAAATTGAAAAAATGGTTCTCGCATATCCATAATTAGAAGTGTGTGAAGCTTCACAAATGAAACAAAATTTATCTGTGAAGCAATGTTTCTGTAATGAGGTCAAACTCAGCCTCATGAGGACAAATGAGATTTTTTAATAAATAAGTAGCAGTTCTGGTTTAGAAAAGTGAGATTAATGGCCAGAGGGCTCATTGTGTTGACCTCGTGACACCCTCTACCCACTAATGTTGGCGCTATCATCGCTAACAGTGGTGGCTGCTCTGTCGCTATAGCTCACTTGTGGGCTCACACCATGGCGTTATTATAGTTGTTCTAGGTTATGTCAGTGCAACTGATAAGTGTTATCATTTTCAGCTGGATGAACAAGTCGCTGCCCTACATTTGGACCATCTAGCTGTCAAGTTAACAAAACTTGATCCCAAGCAAGCAGAATATCTTGGAATTCCTGAAGGGGGGCCTTACAAGCCAGGGCACTATCGTTATTAGGACAGTTTGACAAGACTTTTTTTTTTATCACTTTATGATGAACTATTCAGAAAACCGACTCACATGAATAATGTTTGCAAGTCCATACAGTGTTACTCGGAACAGCTTGCATTGTCCACTTTGATAATATCTCGTGACCATGACCTACCTCTAGCCACGCTGCCACAGTCCATTCTATGTTTTACTTTCTTTTGCTGAAGAAGGGAACTGTTTACCCCAAAAATTACATAATTATCTGTTTTAATTGCTAAGTTTGAGGCCTACAGTTTTCTGATAAGTTGTGTAGGCCTAGACCTTCTATCCTACTTTCAATGTTTAATTTAATACAGCTCTAACAATATTATAAGTGTTAATTGCTAAGAAATAACATGATTGCATTACGTTAATATAAATTAAAAGATGGGTCGGATCCACTTCCGCCCCCTCGAATATTTTGTATCTTAATTATACCTATGAATCCCACACCTCTAATCCGAATCCTAAAATATATGGTAAACATAAGTGGTTAGTTAGTACAACCCGTGGATGTGCCCCTTTTTCCAACTTTAGCTTCACTAATCACCAATTATATAACATAAATGTAGTCTAATTTAATATTATCCCTATTTTCATTGCACAAGCAGATTTTAATATGTCATGTACTTTTCTCAATAATTTGTTAGGTTTTTGAAAAAAAACTTCTTTCACTAATTACATAATTATGTAAACTTGGTTAGATAAGATGTCATTTTGTGTAACACAGCAATGTGGTTAGTCATATTTTAAACCCTACTGTTTCTAGAGTATGTTTTAAGGTGACATCCTTGCTTGCAGCCCTACTGTCCACATGCCTGAAGCAAAGTCCACACAGTACATGTGTGAAGTTCATCAAATTTGGCAATTAAGTCTATTCAAACAAATCAGTCAATTAAATTTTATAATGAATGGGACTTTCCCTAAAAGGACAAATAAGGGAGACGAATGTGTTTTGTCCCCTTACACCCCACCCCCATGGTTTAACTACAGTGTTATGATATTTTTTTTCACCCTTCAATTCTGGTTCTGTTCAGTGTTACCATTACTGGAGTCTGATGTTCCTCTAGTTACGTCATTGGACTAAAGCACCAACAAACACCATAATAGCTGTAAAACAAATTTCAAATTGGAATTTTAAAAACATAATTTTTTTTGATCTTATATTGACTATGGTATTTTTTTTTTCTTAACCCTTGAATTTCTAATATTCTTCAATATACAAAAGCCCCATTTTTATAAATGCATTCTGTTTTTTACAATAATTATTAGTTTGTGGAGTGGGCGGGATGTTAAAACTGTTCCAAAAACACCAGTCGAAATACTTAATTCACAATTCCCTTCCTTTTTAGTAGTTTCTGTTCAAGAAACACAATGGAGCAATAATGTTAAACTGCTCTAATCAAAGTTATCTCGTTTTTGTATTGTAACATTTACTTGTAATATTATTCACTGTATAAGAACAGGGCAAAATATAACAAATTTGTAATGGTTTTGAATTATCTCGCCTTATAGGGCCTTGCAGAAAACTGAAATTGTTTGTTAGAAAATTTCCAATTCTTCACCAAAAGATATAAAAATTTTTTTTTTTTTTGATCAAACAAGTTGTCAGCCTGATGACCTCTGCTAGTTCCTTCTTAAGAGTGTGACATGTGAATTTTTTATGATGCGCAAATACCCTATTTGTTGCAAGTTGTATTAATTTATTAAAACCGTACTAAGTTTGCCATCAACGTAATGTGAAATAAAATAAAAGAATTTTAAATCATCTTTCTTGTTCTTTTTTTAATCATGTTTACTATCCATTAATTACTAAGCTGTATGTATATCTTTGTAAGTAACATTTGTCTTGTTTTATTAATCCATTCCCTGGCATGCGTGTATCACAGTGATCTGCGTAGACTCTTCGGACATTTTTCTACTCGTATTCTTATCCAACCAGTATTTTTGCTACTCATTTATTCATGGTCATAGTATAGCATTGAACTGGTGGATCCATCTATTAGCTTCAATATGAAGTATTCAGACTGGCTAAAAGTTCACTAGTTCATTGATAGATGGCATTATAATAACTTATTGCAACGAAACGTTAAACGCCCGCGCCAGGGAATGGGTTAACACATTCGGCACCGCAGCCGAGCCCTATTAGGGCAGGTGTGTTTTTCCACAGCTAAAACTCTCAAACGGCAATTGTAAATTACTTCAAATATTTTACCTGAACTTTATCATTTCCTTTTTCATGTCTTCTCAATTTAGATGGTTTTGCCAAGAAATATATTACAAATTGATTATGGTGTCCTCAACATAAACTTTACTAAAATTATAGCTAGAAATAGTTTTAACAAATCAATAAGATTGCTTGAAATGTTAAATACAATTTATAAAAGAAATTGTGAAAGGGAGAGAAGAAGATTGAGGCATTTTACTAAACTGACTGGGCAACAGGGGGGAATTAGTTTATGATTCTCAGAGTTAATATATCTCAAGTGCGGCGCTATACTAAATACAAGACGTCACCTACCTGAAATTGAATGGAATGGGCCAGTTTCATATGCGACACTGACCCATTCCATTTTGGTCTAGGTAGGTGTCGTCTTGTATTTAGTATCGACTCTCACTTTAGGCGTACTAAGTTTGACTATGAAACTGGCCCTTAGGTAAAAAACCACCAGGCTGGTTATCAAACTCTGATCTGATTGTTATGGGTGTTCAGTCTGTTGGTCAAATGGTATAAAAGTGGTGCATTATACCATTTGACCATCAAAGCACAAATGATAATACAATACTCTACCAATGTTGAATGTGTTTGTACAATGATTTGACCCTAGCGGTGTCGTCAATCATTTTGTGCAGTCAGTATTTATAGAGAAAAAAAAGTTTGTTAAATTTTGTAATAAGAATTGATCTTTTTCACAACTAACAGGAGTTTGTGAAGCTTCGGAACTTCAACTTGGCCTCAATATCAGCTTCAACAATTACAAATCTTTGTCAATAATTGTCTTTCTGAGCAGTTATGTAGAGTACAAGACAATATTCATTAAGAAAGAGTACTGAAATAATTGAATTGTAAGCTGTCAAATCTTGATTTTTCCAAATTAAACTAAATGTTAGAAAAAATTATTCAACAAAACATTTTACAAGTAATTTTGGTGCATAAAGTTATATCATATTTTGTCAATCAATAAACTAACAAAAAAAAAATTTTCAGGCTTCAATTCGGCTTGGAGAATATTTCATATATTCGATTAAAGTTCGCTTCCAATTGAAAAAGTGGACTTGGCACACTTAAAAGAAAGTTCAAGTGATTTAAACAACGCTATTACGGTATTGTTAGTTTACCTACCGATACTTAGTAACAACCAAATTTGAGTTTTAGAAATGGTTAAACAAAAAAGGCTTACCAAAGAGTCTCGAGCATGTAACGTGGTGCAAAATTAAAAGGGCGAATGAGCAAAATCAACAAAGTATTTAATACTGCCACGAATCGTGAAATGTTTCATTTTCATAAACAAAAAGAATAATCAACACAATAAAATAAATAGCTTGCAGCTATACTCACTCCATGAACAGTAAATGCTAGACACTTAATAGTTTCTGTAGCCATTTTCGTTTACCACTTTCTTGAACGATTCCAAATTTTGTATTCTGATTTTCAACTCTTCAATTTGTTTGTCTCTCTGAGTGAGCGCTTCCTTCAATTGCTTGATCTCTTCGTCTTTCATCGTTTCCAAACTATCTCGTCTTGTGCTTGTGTCCATTTCACAAATCAAAACGTCCAACTTCTCCAGAAGAGCCACAGCTGTCGGGCGATTTTTTAGAGAAGGGGTCACAACTTCTACAATAAGCTGAGCCTGCGCACAATAGAAATGTTTTATTTATTAGTTCAAATTAATCAGCTGATTTTAAAAGTTGGTCTGAAAATTGTATTTATTCTATAAAATATAATACAACTACCTCATAAAGAGAAAGAGGTTTTCCTTATAGGGATATTTTATACAATAGTTTCTCAAAATTAACCATCGGTTAACTTCAAATCAATGTATTACCAACATGCATAAAAAATCCAACTATATGAATTTTAGGAATGAAAATAAGTGAATTTTAAAAACACTTTAGTGTCAACTAGTACATAAGCATATACCCCGAACAGGTAGTAAGATGCGGTGCTAAAAAAAAGGCATATTTGAGAGTAAACATTTTTTTTTTACAAAAATAACAAAACATAATTCTTTAATGACTTATAAATACTAAGATTCAAATATTCATTATTATTTATGTTATAGACTATATAGTGAGGTCTCTAAGTAAATGTTTTTTTTAATCCCCTCTACATAACAATAATGTACTAATAACTAACCAACTTTGGAGCACGGGTCATTAAATCTGGAGCAATGTTGCCAGTCTTAAGCTGTGTAATTAGTTTACTTCTTTCCATAGACGTCGAGAAAGGTTGAAGCAGCTCAAACAAAACTATACCCAAGCTGTAAATATCACTCTGAAATTGAGGAAAAAAATGGTTTGTATGTATTTAGATAGAGAATTTCGACTACACAAGATAAGAATGTAAATTCTTTAAAAGTAGATTTAAATCAAAATATCTCGGTAAAAGACGAATAGTAAAGCAAAATAAACATGGATAGCTGAGTAATAAAATGATAATAAAGCTTTAGATTCAGTTGTTATTTTTGATTTTCCAAATAAATATAGGTAGTGAGTGTGTTCAAGAGAAGTCTAAAATAAATAACAATTTCATATTTCTTGACAAAATAAATACACATGCGCATAGACGCCAACTAAAGGATTGCCTTACATACTAAGCACCCCCAATATTTCAGCCTTTTTAAACCCTAATATTATGGCGCTAGTTCTATCTTGGATATAGGGTTGCACTGCGAACAGTGTTTTATAGCATACCAAACGGCAGGTGCTGCCATCTGATATGTAAGCAAGCGAGATTAAGTTGGTATTACTCGCCACTTGTGAGCCGACAGCTGCTGACGTTTGTCAACATGTTTACATTATAGTTTGGTTGGTGGCAGTACTCATATTGTATGTATTATTTACGTTTGTTTTCTTTTATTAAGTTAATTGTATTTTATTAACATACATTGCGACTTAGGGCTGGTTTCATAGCCTAGTACACCTCAAGTGAGGCACTATACTAAATACAAGACCACATATACCCAAGCACTCAAATTAAACTGGCCCATTCTACTCTGGTATAGGTAGGTGTAGTCTTGTATTTACTACAACTTGAGGCGTATTAAGTCTGACTATAAAACTGGCCCTTACAAATTGCACCTTAATTTTGGCCATCTTTTAAATATGGCGCTTGAAAATTCGCAAATGTTATACCACTTGTATACCCCTTTTTATGGAGCACCCCTAAAGTGTTTTTTACAAGTCGGAGCCTATGCTCATCCGTGGACTAAATGTTGATAAAAGAAAGTGAGAGGAGAAGAATGGAAACAATTAAAGGAGGAAGAATGGTGTAAGGATAGAGGAAGATGGAGGCGTTTTCTCGGCCACAGGCTGGAAACAGTTGATGGTTCAACATTTAATACCGGTTATGTAAAAATATCTTACCTTGGGATCACACTTTCCTTTGAGTTGCTCCGGTGCTGCGTACAGTCTCGTCCCTATCTCCCCTTTGTGGTCCGGAGAAATCTTTTTTTGTGAAATGAGCGTGACATTTTCTGGCGAGTGTTGGAAACAACAAGCCAGTCCAAAGTCGCCCACCTGAACTTGCGTCATATTGTAGTTTACAAATATATTGCTTGGCTGAAATATATCAAACACGAATTTCTTCAAATTAGACTTCAAATTAGATAGCAATAAAAATTAAATACACTTTATGTGCGACTAATAAGTTAGATATTTTCCATGAATCATTTTAATAATCAACCTATAAGAAGCTATTTGACATCGTCTGATGCTTAAATGCTTCAAAAATTATGAGAATGACATTATTAATTTGATCATTGTTAGCGAGAAAGAACAGCATTCAAAAAAAGGGTAGTGAAAGACAGGGAATTTGACCACGAAAAAGAGAAAATTAGGCATTATTTACATTAAATAAAAACAAAAGAATCTTCAATATTATATTTAAACTCCTCTTCTTTTTTTACACACACACACACATATGCACGCACACACATACACACACTAAAAAATACCCAAAATAATGTAAACCAGAGGTCGGCAATTTTTTGAGGCCCCGATCGACTCGGAGACTTATCAAAGGTCCCGGGATCACCCAAAGTTTCTTCATTCTATGTTAACGTGTTTTTTCTTCCATACATCTTATATAAATAATAATCCTCAATTTCAATATTTCCTCTAATGCTTGTGTCTCAACTTTTCTAGAAGAATAATATTAATAATAATATTTAGCACCGCGTCTTACTACCCGTTCGGGTTATACGCTTAAGTACTAATTACTCTAATGAATTAGGAAATTGGGAGGGTTGAATTTAGAGGAAGTGAACCCACATTTGCGTGGAGGGAGAGTGGAAAACCATCTAGGAGGGGAAAAAACCAGTTCACACGACCAAGATTCGAACCTTGATCTCCCCTTCCTCGGTGGTCAAGCTTAACACGACTAGCGCGTTAGCCAACTACGCCACCGAGGCGGGTCTTCTAGAAGAAAATTTAATGAATAAATAAAATGAACATTTTCATATTAAAATATCTAATTTTCTTATAACATTACCGATCAAGATAATTTTGCTCACAATCAAATATTGTTTGAAAGTTCTTGATACATTTTGTGAGTTTAGAAGGCCCAAAGATTGACTTTTAACTTCGTTAAACAGTTTCCTTACATGATCGAATAAAAATGTCCGCGAGATCGACCGGTTGCCCACCCCTGATGCAGACACACTCTTACTTTAATGTCATGGTGCACTATGTTCTGCGTATGGATATAATGAATGCCCAACACAATCTGTTTGAAGATAGTAAGGCACTGCTCAATGTCCACAACACAATCTCGGCTAGAGTTCCTCTCCATGAGCCAATGTCCCAGAGTTTGTTCACACAGCTGCATCTGAATGTACAGCACAGCCCATTCTTGCTGAAACAACCAACTGAATTATATAATAACTGACACAGTTATATTCAAACAAGCAGCAGTTGATTAAAAGTGGATCTTTAATATTTTTTTAAGTGATACATTAATAAAAAAATATTTTTATTAATTTTAATAATCTCACGGGTTTGTTTTCATAGATCGTTAGTTCAATAAGTGTATATTGTACGGGTGTGCAAAGTCCACTTTTTGAATTAGAGGTGAACTCAAATCGAACATATGAAACATTCTAGAAGCAGAATCGAAGTTTGAATGTATTTTGTTAGTGGTTTTATGCTTTTAAAAAATATATATTTTTTTAATTTATCTTTTTATGCACTAAGATTATTTGTAAAATGTTTTATTACAAAAATTGTTTGTGGTATTTTATTTTGATAAATCAAGCTATCACAACTTTTAATTCAATTATTTCAGTATCCGCCTTGGTGGCGTAGTTAGCTAACGTGCTGGTTTTGTGTTGAGTTAGACTGCCGAGGACAAAGATATTAAGGTTAGAATCTTGCTGGGGTGAACTGGGGTGGTTTTTCCTAAATGGTTTTCCACTCTCCCTCCACTCAAATGTGGGTTCATTTCCTCTATATTCAACCTTCTCAATTCCTAGCCCATTAGTACTTAAGTGTTTAACCCGAACGGGTAGTAAGATGCGGTGCTAAGTATTAATTACTTCAGATTTTTCCACATCAATATTTATTTCTAATGTATACAAAGGAAAAATGGCGCCAAACGGCTGTATCAAATTAAACACTAAAAAGAGGCTAGAAGGGCAAGGGCTAAACACCAGAAAACTGTAGGCCTCAAAGTTCACAATTAAAAACACACAAAAAACAACATAATTATGTAATTTTTGGGGTACATCTAAGTAACCATGACCTACCTCTAGCCATGCTGCCATAGTCCAGTCTGTGTTTTACTCTCTTCTGCTAAAGAAGGGGACTGATGTACCCCAAAAATTACATAATTATGTGTTTTGTTGTGTTTTAATTGTAAACTTCGAGGCCTACAGTCTTCTAATAAGTGTGTAGACCTTGCCCTTCTAACATCTTCTCAAAGTTTAATTCAGTGTGCTAAGGAACTTTAATATTTATATTAAAACAAAATACTTAAGATGGCAGCTTACTTGAGGTACAGTGATAGTGTTGTCGAATTTCCAAACTTTATGAGACCCTAGAGAGTTTTGTTTAAACTTGCACAATATTTTAGCTGTCCCTGCCTCATTACTAGAAGACGAAGTTCGATTGTCACTTGTTTCACTAGCATCTGTTGAACTGACTTGCTTGTGTGACGTGTATCTCATCGCATCGATTTGCGACAATGATTCAAAACGTTCATGGTTTTGACTCGCTTCATCAAAGGTTCCAAAATTTATTATTTCGGAAGAAGCTAAATTATTAACACCAGAATTAACCACACTTTTACTCGTTCCAACACTCTCATTTGAATTTTCCGGCACACCATGTTGAAACACAATACTTTGAGATTCTTCTTCATGATCAATCAACACGGCTCTGGAAACAAAGTTCAGATCAGAATATTTATTTAAATACAGAAAAAACCCTCATTAATTCGAACTAATTGGAACCAAAGCTTGTTTGTATTAGTAAAAATTCAGATTAGTTGGGAGAATACAGATGGTCAGCGGAGAGATAATATATTTTCCAAAATTTTAAATAATTTCAGTTGAATGAATTTATAAATTCAACATAAATTTACATAAAAACACATTGTGTTGACCACAACATGTAAATATTTATCACTTATTTTCACTACTTTCTTATAATTACCTTTTACTTAAAGTTTGTAATCAATAAAATATATTTCATTTGACTTATTTTTATGTTTTTTACCCACATTTTCTGAAAACTGTTTTTGGACTATCCGAAATTTCCTTCAATCAGGGTTTTAAATTCTTTAATCAGTTAGTTGTAGAGAAGTTAACTTATCTTACTCAACCACTTGCCTGACTTACCTGTGTCTGATGCGGGCAACGTAATCTTTGACGCTCCAGTCTAGATTTGGCCATGTTTTTACAACTTTATCTTCGTGGAAGTTCTTTTTTACTCAATATATCGTCAACCGAGAAAGCAAGTGTTCTATGTCCAATTTTTAACTTTTGTGTTAAAGAGCATTGAAGTTTGACCTTGTGTATAAAACCATTGCTTCTAGATGACAACTCGAGTTTGTATCTTCCTAAGTAATTATATAGTAGTCTCAATTTCACCGCAGGTGAACCATATGCATTCTAAATAAACGTAAACACCAAATATCTCAAGTTTAACAATTTTTGAGATAGAACACTTGCATTCTTGGGTGACGATATGTCTATAGCATTCTGCTCACTAGTGACATCAGGTTTAGTTTATTGTAACCAAATGTAGGAGCTATTTTTTACCTAATAGATGTCTCTTGAAAATAAATTAAAAAAAACGGACATTTTCAGTGCAGATTTATTTTTTAACTCAAATGGCTAGTGGTTAATATCTACGTCCTAACATAACTTTTATAAATGCCATCCAAAATGTGTAAACTCGAGACCCGCAAAAGAAAATAACATAAAACACTAACATGGGACTTAAATGACAAAGTGACATCTCTCAAGTATTAAATCAGGGTGACCGCCATGTTCAAACGGCGGTGACCGACGGGTAAAATGACCAAATTGTGATTGAAGAAATCCGGGACACTAGGGAGTCCGAGATTTTTTTATATTTTGACCTAAAAATTGACTTTTTTTAAACATATTTAAATCACACACTCGACCTGTTTCAAAAAAAAAAAGTTTTGCACCACACATTTGATTTAATTTTACATCGTTTACTTGAAGTATTATTTTATTTCGGCTTCCAGCTTACTAGGTTTGTTATGACCTACACCTGAGTATTAGGGCTGCCAAATATACTTGGTTTTGGTGGTAACCTTCCCTAACAGAGGTTACGTGTGATGACAAGGATTTAACTCCTCATCAATGACCCTAGCACTCGCAACCCACCAAGTTGGGAGCCAAATGGCCAGACCTCGTTCCAAACGTGTTGGCTTTGGCCCTGACCAGTCTTTTGTCTCTAGTCTGCACTTAATCTGGCTTTCACTGGAATTTGACCCAAACTCCACCATGTTGCTCAAGCCCAGAATACACCACTCAGCGGTGAAATCAGGATTGAGTAGGAGAGGCTAAGCGGAACTCAGAAGGTAAATACACGGTGTCTACCCAACTTGAACAATGAAATTCCCGACTTTTTCCCTGATTTCCCCTGATCATTTCCTAAAATTCCCGACTCAAAGGTATGTCACATCCTTCTAATTCCCCCACCTCCCCCCTCATTTTTCTATTAATCTTTTTTTATGAATAATAATAAGTTGTAAAATTTAAATAAACATATTTTTTAAATTTGTATTAACATTGTTTATTAGGAATTATAAAATTTAGTACACAGCTACAAAAAAACTACAGTTTGAATAACATTATTATTTACTGTTTTAATGATTATTATATTTCATATTTTGAGTGAAACCACATTTTCCCAAATTTTTATTGTAATTTACCAAATTCCCGGCTTATTCCCGTTTTTTCCCGATCACTTCAAATTCCCGGCTAATTCCCGTTTTCCCTGATTTTCCCGGATGGTAGACACCCTGTAAATACCTTATATTGCGCTTCCGTACCTCGTTTATAGCCACAAGGGAGACTAAGGAAGAGATGGGAAGAACAGAAAGCATCAAGTGTGCAAGTGAGAGGAGAGTAACAGAAGCAATTTAAAGAGGAAGAATGGTGGAAGGATAGAGGAAGACGGAGGCAGTTTACTAAACTGACCCGGCAACGGGCTGGAAACAGTTCATGAGGATGATTATGATAACTTGATTTAATTGCAATAAAACCGATACTTAAAAAAATAATCTTACCAAAGGTTTTCAGAGAGTAAGTCGAACAAGATGAACACGTGAGGAGGGTGGTAGGCCTACCTATCTACAGGCAGCATTATTACAATGAAATGTGTATTATTACCTGGCAGGTTTAGGAAATACTGGAGGAACACTATCAAACTGTTCTTCGATGTTACTTCTTGCGTAGTCTGACGCTTCTCTACGATCAAGAGGTTCCAACCAAGCAGCCTTGTAAGAAACAATGTTAGGATGGTTTAATCTAGCCAACATCTTCACTTCACGTAAGTTGCGTAGAAAATAGTCCACATTACGGTACCTAATATAATAAAGAAGCATCAGTGTTTGGTAGGTAAATGAAATTCAATGCTGTCAAATAATTATAAAAAATAAAAAGTACATTATGTTTATGTTAACACAATAAGAGTTTCACGTAAGAAATTAAATGATAAAAAAAAGCTCCATGGTGTGAGCCCGCAAGTGAGCTGTGTCAACTGAGCGGCTACCGCCATTAGCGGTGATAGTGCTAATATTTTCGATTAGAGGGTGTCATGTGGTCAGCCCGATGAGTGCTCCGGATGTTAATCTCAGTTTTCTGTACCGGAGACTCTACCTCTATATTTATTGGAAGAAGGTACAGGAAAAATGGATAGAAAACACATAAAAGGGAACAAACACAAAATGGCTTTTACAATGAAAAGAAGAACACAGTTCACACTTTACACTGCTGCTACTGGACAAAGAGGTGATGGTTGCCTCTTGAAGAAAATTGATCGTTACTGCCCAATCCCCCGACCTAGGTTTCATTCTATCGAAACTAATCATGAGGGAGTAAGAAATGCACAACGCAACTTCATAAAAGAGGAAACCAAAGAACACAAAAGGGAGAAAACGGAAATTGGTAAAGGATGATATAACACTTAGACAAACACATGTAAAAGTATAGAAATAATAAAATAGTTAAAATATTTACCATGCAATATTGATTTTTTTTTAAATCATAAATAAATGAAAAAGTTCATGATAATATAAATAATAATAAATGGTCGATAGTCTTACCGAAGACATATTTTTTTGACAGCATATTCTCCACCATCCAACTTATTTCTAGCTTTGAAAACCCGCCCAAATCCACCCTCATTAATGTATTCAAGTTCCACATAGTCAGTTCGGTAGCGAGACCAATCCAGACGGTTATGGTCCAATAAATTGGTCAATTCTATATTTGTACTGAAACAATAATTTAAAATTGTACAAATTAAATTTTAAGTTATGATAGTACTAACTTTATCTATAAGAAGAGATGTAAATATTACAAATAATATAGCAGTAAAACATTATATACCTCAGTTTTATCTTTTGTAGTGCTGACTGACAGCTCACAGCTGACTTCTGACAGTCAACAGTTAGGTATATACCTAAATTTTGACTGTCAGAAGTGACAACTGCTAAAGACATGTTTTTTGCAGATCATATGGTTCGGCGTAGGGATACATAATTTGGTCTGGTAGCTTTTCAAAGCCGTCAGAAGTCAGCTGTGAGTTGTCAGTCAGCACCACAGAAGCTAAAACTGAGGTATACAAGTAATTTTAGTGCATAAAATTATGTATAAATATCCACAATATCATATTTTTTCAAGCATAACAAAACATATTTGAACTTCAAAAGTTTTACAATGCATTATTTTAAAGCTAAAGACAGGTAAATAAAAAAACAATGCTGAATTTAGAATTAGAACTAGAATTTAGTTTCCTAAAATCGATTTATTTAAGTGGAATATTTAACATTGGGAGATAAGTTTAAGGTTTTGTTTTTAAAAGCTGAATTGAATGTCTAAAGAAAGGTTTAAACAAAGATAAATAATTTTTTATCAAAATACAAATGCATTGCAAGATAATCCATAATTTCCAAAAACCAAAATATAAATTAAATTATTACCAAACACTTGAATAAAAAGAGTGGTTATATTTATAAACATTATAAGGTGATTCGAGTACATACTTTGATAAATGTATCAGTGCAGCCAAATCGTCTTGAGCCCCTTTGACTGTCGTCTTGGCAACAGTCACTAGGTGGAGCAGTGCTTTTTGGTAGTGACTGCGCATGAACTCAAACTCCTCCACACCATATGTCTTGTCTATCAACTTCATGCGGTGCAATTTACGGCAGATCTCTGATAGAGAAAACATTTTTATATGACACACATGCACATGCACATGCACGCACACACACACACACACACACGCACATGCACGCACACACACACACACACACA
>CABFWB010000255.1:149254-167273 GCA_902151455.1 Timema bartmani
CACACACACACACACACACACACACACACACACATACACACACACACATACACACACACACACACACACATACACACACATACATATCTGACACCTAAGCTAGGTTATCGTGTATGTCTCCTGAGCTAAGGGTCCTGGGTTCGATTCTTGGCATGGCCGAAAAATTTATCATTGTTGAAATGACATGCATACATGTAAGGTTGGGTAGGAATGCAAAGCTCTAATTTATTTCACCAATAACCCTCTTTGGTGGATGCATGGTCTAAGGCGCTACTCTTGCATTAGACTAGACTGCTGATGACGGGGAGATCAAGGTTCGAACCTCGATCGGGTGTGCCAAGGGGGAGTTTTTTCCAAAATAGTTTTCCACTCTCCCTACACACAAACGCAGGTACACTTCCTCTAAATATAACCTTCCTAATCGATAAAAACCATTAGCGTAATTAGTACATACGCATACAACCCTGGAGGGTTGTAAGAAGTGGTGCTTAAAAACCATCAGTAGATGAAAAAAATAATATCCCCCCCCCCACCCCTATTTATTTGAGTTATTTAACGTGCACTTCTTGAACCAAATGATTATATCAGTACAAGACTTATTAATTAATGGAAGAGACACAACACCCAGCCCCCAGGCTGTTGAGTTATCAATGTGAAAGGGAAACCTACATTTTACCAATGATACATTTTCTGGCCATGCCGGGAATCGAACCCGGGACTATTATCAAAATAGACAGACAGGCTACCAACTGAGCTAAAGTGTCGGAGCTTTTTGATCATAGCTATGATTCATTTAACAAGCTATTTCATTGCAAACCAAAACTATTTATTTAAATAAAATTTAATCAATTTAATTTGAATTTAAAAAAGAAATTGCTCAGGATAAACTGTGGCCAATCATATGACATCACTTCAAAATGTAATCAGAACATATTGACCAGATAAAGTGAATATTTAAAAAGTATATTAATTGTAATAATGGAGTACCGTGATATATTTTTTTCTGATGTGCCGGGTCTTTCTCTAGCAGCTTACAAAGTTGTTCGATGAGAGATTCGACTAGAAGGCTTGTAGCTGAAATAGGCCTGATATCTCTTAGCACAATATCGCTATCTGCCATGGACCCTACCAGTTGTGTACTTCCTGTAAAACAAGCAAAAAAAAAATTCTAATTTATATTAAATTAAAAAACAAACTTCATCCAAATATTATAGTACTAATCAATTTAGCTTATCTGGTGTGTACAACAAGAACTATAGTAATTATCATGAGACCTGCTTCGGTGGCTGCATGGCCTAAGGCATCACTCTCGTGTTAGACAACACTGCTGATGACATGGCGATTGGGGTTCAAATCTCGGTCGGGTGTACTGAGGCGCATTTTTCCAAAGTTGCTTTCCCCTCTCCCTCCATGCAAACGTGGGTACACTTCTCTAAATTCAACCTTTCTCATCCCTAGCTCATTAGCATAATTAGTACACATGTGTATAACCTGAACTGGTAGTAGGACACGGCGCTAAGAAAAAAATATATATATTCTCTCACTGTCATGTTTTGGTAGATCTCATGAAAGCATTTCTAACCTAAATATGGAATGTGGGTGGACTAATAAGAGACGATATTGTCTGTATCTATATAATGTGTGCATATAATGGTTGCCATCTTAAGCACATTTATTTTTAAATGAATAATTCAAGGTTATGTAGAAACTTGTCACTTTTTTGTTGTTATTTCAAGCTTAATTTGAAAGTATTTATTAGTTGAAATATTAAAGATATTGTGTTATTAAATGTGTCATCACTTTCTGCCCCACCCTGTATATATTCACACTATTGAGTCACTGGCTAGCACCATGATCCAATAGTTGATATATCCCATGATAACTTCCTTCTCCATTTTCCCTAGCTCTTCCCACTAAAACATAACATTATTTCCTTCTAACATTGTTTCTGTTGCAAAACTTATTATTATCATCTCTTAGGCCTCGTTTATACAGCAAGCGATTTGCTTGGAGGGTAGAGGCTAGAGGCTTGCTTGGTGGGTAGCGGCAAGCGATGCGCTGTTCACATAGCAAGAGGTATCTTGTAGAGTCTATAACAGTCGCAGTGCAGTGTTGAGGTGCATTGTTTCATCATGTCAATGTCAAAACTCTCTAGAAAATTAATTAAACTAAAAAAAAACAGCTCTAAAACTTGATTATATACCTTGTGCTTATGTATGATGATTATTATTATTATTAATTATTAGCACCGCGTCTTACTACCCATTCGGGTTGTACGCACTTACGCTAATGTGTGATGATAGGGTGATTGCGAGATGAAATGGAGGACTTACAGTTTAACGTGGGATCCGGACCACGGTGAAGGCCTGGGCATTCCTCACATTCACAAGTTGTGATTAATACACATCTTGTCAGCTCATAGCCTTGGTTCATGAATATAATAAGAAACGTGGTGAATTTAACAACTAATATCGTCAAGCTCACTTGTATGATGATAAATTTTTAGAATATTTATCTATGAGTAAAGAGTCACTTGATTTCTTACTTTCCAAACCAGAAGAAAGATTGACAAAAACTACAACTAATTTTAGAGAATCGATTAATGCTGAACAAAGATTTGTTATTATGCTGAGGTAAGTTTTTTTATTAGAAGTAGTTTAAAAATAGTAATTTGTATATCGTATTATTATAGTTTATTATGTATCTAGTTAGTAAAAAAAAAGAACACAACAATAGTTTGGTCATTATTATAGTTAAATTAATCAAAAAGCAGAATGTATATTACACAATTATATTGTTGAGAAAGAAAGGCAGGATTCTACTTATTTAAGTTGTCCAACTATATTAAATATCGGTATATCACACCCATAAACATTACAACATAATTTCCAGAATGATGCTGTTCGAATCAGGGAAACCTTCTTAAATTACTATAGCAGAGTAGGAAGTGTTCCTTGGCAAAATTACTACGAACTTCCAGAAAATATTTTGTCTAATATTAATATTTCATACAAAATAACAAAAAATACATTAACTTGGAATGTTTAATCCTCATATATTAATTAATGAATGTAGTAAAAATACTTTAACTAACCCTGAATGTTTAATTCCCTAATATTAATAATTAGTGCAAATAATAAACAATACTTTAATTAAATTGGAATGTTTACTTCTCAACATATGTCTTCCTAGAACCTTCTTTTAGTACTCCCACATTCTTGTGAAGGATGCCACTGGTGTCCCATAATGCTCTTCTTTGGAACACAGCAATAATAAGCTTTTCAATGTCCATTATTATAAATAAAATAGAACACGATTGTTGTTCACAGAATGGTTGCCGCCTGGCTGCCGAGTGGTTTTATTCGACAAGTTGAATCACTTAGAGGGTTCCCTAGAGGGCTCGGTTCACGGCTACCCTTGAGCCGCTTCCAATATGCACATGGAGACTAAATAGCATGTGTTCGGTCGGGTTGCGCCCTCGCTACGCAAGCCTCTAACCTCTAAACTCCAAGCAAATCGCTTGCAGTATAAACAAGGCCTTAGTGTTGGTATTGTTAATCTTTTCATGAGAATGCTGATGCAGTTCAAACATTAATCCTCCCCATTGTTTAACATGCTCTAATCAGTTTGCTCGTGTGAGGTATTATGGAAGTAAAAGGGTCAAGAAAATACCTACAATATGCCAGAAATGTGTGCAGTGTATTCGTATTTGAATGATTACTCGAAATTTTCCGCAGTGACGATGGGGGACAAAGAGACAAAGTTTCTTGTTAATAACTACAGTATGTCCTTATTATGACAGAATGAAGATTTGTGTACAGTACTCATCTGTGAAGCCATTCTAAAATGGTCAAAAAACGGCCTTTTTAACACAGTTTTTATCCAAATATCATTTAATATTTCAACAATGTTCAGTATTAGAAACTTCTATTAACTCTTTATCTCCATTAATGTTTAATAAGAAATGGTCCACGTGCAATAGTGTTGGTGTAAATTTACGATTTCTAGCGGACTGCATCACAGAGTTGATTTACATGTCATGCACACTCTTAATTAAATGGACTATGAATGTAAATACAATTGAAATATTTTTCTCTCAACATTTTGGCAACAAGAGTTTCTAGTTTTCAAATAATGGTCTTACTATAAGAATTAAACTAACTTATATGTTTACTGTGATTGTTATTGACAAACAGCTTAAAGTTATGTTTTAAATTGAATGCTTACCTGTGTCAAAGCTGGCCACAGTATTCAATCCAGACCAAGCATTGATTCTTTCCGAACGCTGCTCATTGAGTGACTGCATCCTAAAAATTAAATATTTAATTATTGCCTTGTGTTTAATATATTGTAGTTAGGCTCATTTTGGTTTTAAATTTCTTTTGACTATAGACTACAACTTTTGGCAGCTATCGAGCTAAATGTCTCGGGTTTGAATCCTGGCACGACTGAAAATCTTTCATTGTTAATATGTGATGAATCAACGGCCGGGGACTGGATGCTGTGTCTGTTCTAGATCTAAGTTAGTTTATATAGTCGTGTTCTGATTTAATCAGTCGATTCAGAAAGTGCACGTTAAATACCTCAAATAAATTAAGGAAAAAAAAATACTTTCAATAGATGAGAGGTGGAAATACTTGACTTTTTTTATACAAAATTAATTAATCAGAATTAATTATTAATCCCTTTTAACTTTACACAATTTAATTCAATCTACCATTGTATAATTTATCATAAATGTTCGGTACATAGGCCTATAATAACTTTCATAACAAATTAGGCCTAATTTTTAACACTAAAATTGGTCAATTTTATGAAAAATAAATTAGATTTTTATTCCTACTAATATACTGACACTATTATATAGGACTCCATTATTCTGCCATACAGACACTATTTTAAGTGAGGTTCGTTGTTATTGTAAATTTTTTCAACTGACTAATAGCAGCCAACAATTTATGGACTAACTTAATTTTATAACAAACACAATACCCTGTCTCCCATTTGTTAATTTATCCCTGTGAAAGGAGAAGCCCCAATTTCACCAATGATGCCATGCTGAGAATCAAACTCAGGACCCTTTGTTCAGTAGACAAACTGGCTACATGCTAATGTATTGCTAGACACTTTATTGTGTTGAGACGGCACAGCCCGAGGCAAAGAATGGACATGGAGAGGGGAAACAGTCTAGTACGCAAACAATTTATTTTTTGAATAAATATTTTCGCAAAAAATAACACTACTAGACGATTTTATAAAATACATTTGACACATAAAAGGAAAAGATGTTAAACAATTTTATTTCGATTATAAAATAAATAATTTGTGAGCCGACTAAAAGAACTTTACTGTATTCACGCCATTGGTTATCACTTACATTTCTACAATTAACACCATGAAAACTTTACATAGGAATAACTAGACTCTACATAAATGTAAATATCCATCTCAACTTTTGTAAAAATCTTATTTTATTAGACATTAAAGTTCTGGTTAGATCAGGTTCAGTTAGTTTGTTACTCATAACAGTTAAACAATAATTTTAGATTAAACATAATTATTAAATAAGATAAGTGTATAAAATAATTGTTTACATATGTTATAAATTATAAACTAACCCGACCTTAGCTAACCTTATATGTTAGAAAAAATTAAATTATTATTATTACTAGCATCGCGTCTTACTACCCGTTCGGGTTGTACGCACTTACGCTAATGTGTAATGGTAGGGTGATCGTGAGATGAAATGGAGGACCTACAGTTTAACGTGGGATCCGAACCACGGTGGAGGCCTGGCATTCCTCACATTCACAAGTTGTGATTAATACACGTCTTGTCAGAGGTGAAGGAAGGGTTTGGCAATCGGATATATCTGTGCCGGGACCAAGGATTGAACCCCGGACCCTAAACACAGAAGTCTGACACCTTAACCTTAGACCACCAGCTCACCTAAAATTAAATTAATGTTAAAAATTGGAATGGTTATATAGCCTACATTATGGTGTACCCTCATCCACATAGTTCATAAGCTCCTCATACAGATAGTCCTTAAGTCATGGGATTATCTCCACATGACCGTGCCAACCAATGAGAGAATCGGTGATGCATAACTAAACTCTTTGAATAAAAATGGATTAGAGCAAGGTGCAAGCAGGCGTGAGTTGTGAAGCAGATGTTATTAAGAATACTAATGAGAAGCTTAACCCATAAACTTAAACCAATGCCAGTATTTTTGAAAAATTTCTTATTTCTCAGAAAACTATTTCCGAGATGCTAAGAGTTTTAAAATTTTCATGAAAATATTTCTGAAATAGCTCTGTGCTTGAAACCATTATTCCATTTTATATTTGTTTCAATAGCAACGGATATTTTCACTACCATTGATGAGCTTTAATTTCGATGCATATGTATATATTATTTACTTTGCAGTGATTGGTAGTACTTAGCCGTCCATATCGACTAGTCCTTAATAAGTTAAAATTGATCCAACTTTTTTTTCAATGTAAGAACTAAGGACTTAAAGGAGAGGGAGAACAATATGTTAGTGTGGAGTTGATCTGTTATGGACCATTATACACTTTAAGGATACAGAGTCTGTAGATGGGGCTTTATGGTGGTTCAGAGGTCAAAGCATATCAGGAAATGATTTTTTTTAAATAAAAGTAAAGTGCAATACAACTATAATAAGCCAAGCACTGAAGACGTATCAAATACATTGACTAAACTTCAAGACCAGGCTTACAGATTGATATTAAAAGCAGTATTTAATAATCATTCAAATTTAGCTTCAATAAATAATCCCCATCCCCCTAATCCTTTCAGTAAACTTTTAGTTACATCACTATTGTATTTATCTCCATTCTAATTTTTAAATAGTTTGATTGACTGCAAATTTAATGGACCAATTTTATTTTTATACATAATGATAATAATTAGTTTCCACTTTTTATGTCCTTCTTGTATGTCAGATCTCTATTATATTACCACCAATAACCTATAATTTCTTTTAGCTTTTTGCCATAATCTATGGTAAAATTTTTTATATTATTACCTATTTACTATCTAACTAATATTTGAATAGATAAATAAATATAAGCATAACTTTATTTGTTAAAAATATTGCTTTTGCTATTCAAAATAAATTCACAAATAGAAATTCAATCACAGATAACTTACACAATGAAATGTAAAAACTGCTGTGGTTTATTATTGCACTGATGCTACTACCTACATATCTTTCCAGTACTAAGTTTTAATGATGTCGGTGTTTTAATAGACAACTTATATAAACAGTTTTTATTGTTTAACTAGCTATTAATACTTACAATTTTTAAGGTAAAAGTTGAAAAATCACTACAGTATATTACTAGTGCTATTTTGTAATAATTTATAATATTTATCAAAAGTTACAATGACATATTACATAATTTTGACGTATGCATCTGTGAAATGAGGTAGGGCTATAGTAGCATTTTAGCTGTCAGATACGTGTATTAGTAAGAAAATTGGGATATATCGTTTACATATGTTTGTTACCGTGAGAATAGCTATAATTTTGAAAAATTGCATCAAATAACAATTTCGTTTTAAGTGGGACAATACATTTATGATATAAATATTATTGTAGTTATTTTCTTTTATATTTTTTCCATGCAAACATTTAAAAGTAGTCAGAACTATCAAGATATTACAAAGAGCAGTGGCTCTTTGCCTGAAAGTATTTTAAATAATCTAATGTCAAATTCAAATTATTAAACAAAATCATTGAAAGTTTCTTTTAGTCATTAATAATAATAAGTAATTACAGAATTGAATTAATAAAATAATGGTCATTTTGCTTTTAAATGACCCGCTTGACTAACACATTAACATTTCTGCTGTGCAACACACCCCGCCTGTTTTAAATCTACAGTATTTGTATTCCAAAACTTCAATAATTCCTCTATTCGCTTATTTAATGTATTTCCTAGATACATTTGTATTAATTACGGTTTTTAGCAGATAAAAGTTTTATACATATAACATATAACTGATAAAAAGAAAGCTAAAGATAACGTGTGGACCATATGTGAAAACTGAAAATAAGAAACAGTAAGGTGTATGTGATAAACTGGTCATCTGGCATGGTTTGAGTGTGAAGTTGAAGATAAGAAAAAATTTATCAAATCATAAAATGTGAGAATCTTTTCACCACTAAAAGTTCAGTTATTGTAAGAGAAATTAAAAATGTAATTTATTCAAATTTGCTAACACATGTTTTCATCTCAATTACTCCAATCCACCTGTTCTTGTTATTTAATTATAACTCATATCTATTTTTTTTTTTAGTAAATTAGACCGCCTTTAACTGTCCTAGTGAACTTATATTTTATTTAATTGGTTTTGACACCATTTTAAAGGTTTAAATTGTATATCTATTTTCATATTTTAAAATTGAAATATTGACGTAATAATGATGACTAAAGCATAGCAATATATGTAGATGATTAGTTATATTCAATTACAGTTCTGAAAACCTGACAGTTCTCAGTAGTATGTCACTTATTTAGAAGTAAAAATTGGAAGCCTTTGGCCTATCAGGGGTTAATCTGGTCTGTTGTCACCCAAGTAATTAATTTTTATTTGAGGTATTTAACATGCACTTTCTGAACTAACTGATCATATCAATGCACGAGAATTTCTATGAGCGAGAGGTGAAAGGCCTACCAATTTTACCGGGAGAAGTAGTATATAAAGTCAACTTTACCCCAAAGAACACCAAGGTCAACCTCCCAAGTAATGATGGGCTACAATTGAAGATGTGCGCACACAGTTGACTTTTTATATTGTCAAGGTTGGGTAAAACCTCATTAGCACTGTACTAATAGGGAAATATCAGTAGGAAGGTAGGTTTAGAAAAAAAAAATTGATTTGTTTATTGTCAACATGGAATAAAAATTCTCACCAAGGCCATATTTGCCGCATATATATATATTTTTTTGCGAGTTCAATTTTTATTTTCAGCATGCTTTATTTAATCTACTCCCATCATTCTCTATAATTATTTTTGTTTTGTTACAGATTCTTTGTGTTTAGTTTTTTTTGTTTCTTTAATTATTATTGTTCAAGTCATTAGTTATTGAAAATGTTTCAAAAATGGTTAATTACTTGTTATAACACACACCTTTCAGGTGAATAAATAAACACAAACTAATTATAGAGTGTATACTTTATTACTTAATTTAAAGTTATTTCATATTATAATATTATTTATAAAAAGTATTAATAATATAGTAATAATGGTTTGTAACATATATATCTCATAAACACGTCAACAAATATATGAATGCATTATATTATACCAAAGTCAACCAATCTTAGAATAAAATTATGAATAAAAACACATTAAATCCATGTTGTGTTAAAAAAAACCTTTACCAAATATTTTAATTAATGATTCAATTACTCTACTTAGGATAGATTTTCTAACACCATTATTTGTAATGTCCATGTTAATATAAAATGTGGAAAAAATTGCTAAAATTAATGAAATAATAACAAACAGAAAGCTTGGTGGGTGAGCGGGGGGGNNAGGGTTGGCCAAGGGGTACATGTAAAGGGGGGAGGTAGGGGTGCACTCTCATGGGACCGAGCTAAGAGAGGCTGCCTTTCAGGAAATTCTTATGAAAAAAAATTATTCAAAATTTGAGAGTAATTTATAAACTAAATATATATATTTTTTTAAATGCATACAAGTTCATCGTTTATGAGTTTTGTTAATTAAATTATGTGTTAAAAAAGTAAATCAATTATTGACACGAACCAACTGGCTAGTGAGATATTATCAATGTGACCATACAATTAGTAGTGACCCGGTTTTGATGGCCGCGTGGTCTAACACGCTACTCTTGCAGTAAACAATACTGCCAATGACAAGGAGATGGAGGTTCGAATCTCGGTCAGGTATACTGAGGAAGGTTTTTACTAAATGGATTTCCACTCTCCCTCCACATAAATGCAGGTACACTTCCTCTAAATATAACCTTCCTAATCTCTAAAACCATTATAGTAATTAGTGCATAAGTGTATAACCTGAACAGCTAGTATGAGGCGGTGTTAAAAAAAACTGACTATAACATGGATTTGATTGGTTTAGTTTTTACTAGCCCCCACCCTTTGTATCCACCCCTGCGTGCAACCGGCCCTACTTTTCCAATACATTTCAAAGCTACTGTGTTTTTGGGAATGTTATGGTTATGAAGTTAGTAATTAAGTGTGTTATTTCCTACCTGCTAAGCAATCAGGAACCCCACATTTCAAATCAGATCAAAGTGCTTACCATACTCATTGTCACATTCATGTGGTGTATATAATATTATTTTTCAAGTAGCTAACAATAATTCTAAACAATATAATGTCACATTATGAAGGCTTATTGTTGACAATACATTATAAAAATTAATCAAAATTAATTGCAAGCATATGTATACCATTGACTAATTAATTTTAAACTGTTTTCAAACAAAAGGAATTTTTTTCTTTGATTGATTTGCACATCAAATACAGAAATTAGTAGGAATTTAACTAAGTTAATGAGTAACTGTAAATTAACCCAATCATAAGATGACCATACCAGTGTCTACACAAAATAAAAAAAAATATCAAATCTATATTAAGTCTTACGTCACATTATTCTGTTCATTGGGGTCTAACATAAGGTTAGGTGATAACAACCACTACTTTTGATTTTACAATGTTCAGTAAGTGCCCGTATTCTGAAAACTTAGCTCAGTAGATAGCATTTCCGAAAAAATCATTGATGAAAATATGGATTTACCCTTTCACATTGATAAATTAACAGCCAAGAATTGGATGTTGTGTATGTCCTAGTCTTCAGTTAGATAATAAGGTATATGAAGCTACGACAGGTCTGGCAAGCCGGTAGTGGAACATATATGGCTTGAATTTAAAAACTGACCCAAACAGTCATGGACGTAAAAAGTGCTTGTAAAGGTAACTTGAGGCATACCTTCCGGTTAGTAAACATAACATCCATATTTACAACATTATTCAAACATTCTGCCATATTGTTTTCAAGGTGAATGTTGTTATTAAAACCAGGTTACATTTAATCTACTAAAATGGGTGATTTATTATGATCCAGTCTCCAAGTTACTGCATCAGCCAAACAAAAGTCTTGAAACAAATCTTGCACTCTGAGAAGGTGAACGATAAGAACTAATGATAGGCACCTTTCCATAATTGGATAAGCACATAAAATATTATTGTAAAACACAACCAATCAGTTAAGTTACGAGGACTTTGATAAGATTTTAATATTGGGCCTTACTCCAATAATGAAAGTGTCCAAACAAACAAAAAATAGAAATATTTTGGCCACACAAATTAAGAAAATACACACAAAAAATTACTAACAAAGCAATTGAAGAATCTCATGTCGTTTTCTCAACATATTTAGTAAAAGCTAATCACACAACTTCAACAAAGTAACTTGATAAATAAAAGATTTACAAAACAAAAGATTTTAGTTTCCATAACAAATAAAATATGACTGCAGGCAGTATTATTTTAACCATGCTCTTCCCCTCATTTACAAACCCACTGAAAAAATTAGTCAGAATTGGAGGGAAATAAAAGCCAGTTTGAAAGTACGGTTAGTGTTTATCTTTTTAGAATGATTCAGGGACGATAAATGTAACTTAAGGGGTAGGTTTAGGAGGTTTGAGGAAACCAACACTGCGAAGATAGCGAACGATGAAGGGTGTGGATGCCAAAGTAATGCTGATGCGCACTGGGGCAAACACCTTGTGAACAGCATACGCCATGACAAATGTGCTAGCACCAGCCGCTACTTCTCCGGCACTAATGCCCACAGATGTCAGAATCTTGGCCACATCTAATCCACTGAAACATAAAGAGCAGTTTTGTGAAGCAAGTCATGGGGGAGAAAAATGATCAAAAATATGAGTAAAAATTTAATAAACTATACCTTTATTTTCTTATGAATGGACATTCAGAGCACCTTTTAGAAAGTACAAACATATATTTACAGTCAACACTGATCCCATTTTATTATATAATTAATGTTATTTGATAAATATAGATATTATCTATCAAAAATCAAAGCTAAATATCTCATATTTAACATAAGATAATGTTCATTTAACATAAAGAAACTAGTGCATGATTAGGATTCATTTAACTTAACATAACAACTTGAGCAAAACAGAAAATAGACCATATGAGTACAAATTGTTCTCTAAAGTGAAACCAAATTATATAGGGCTGATTAGTATACAAGTACTTGAAATAGAAGCTTTACTGGGTATATACAAAATTATGTGTAATAAGAGCATACAATGTTTTAGAGTTTGCGAGATGTGGAAAAAAAAGTACCAAAGAATTCGTCTCCATACCATAAACAAACAAATGAAGTACTAAATAGGCCTGTTGAGGTTATCCGCAACATGATTGGCTAGCTAAACCATGTGGTACCTTCACTTAAAGTTCATATAACATGAAAGTTATTCCCTGAACAGCTCTCTTTAAGTTAAGTGAACGTTAAGTTGATCATGATCTCAGCATTACGGCAAATCTTTTAAATTGCTTATTTTTTTTATTAAAGAGAACTAAATGTGAGTTCAATAAATTATTAGATCAGCTAGCTTATGAGCCATTTAATTAAATTAACTATTTTAGATACATTGATAAATAGTACTGGATTATATTATAAGAATAAGATATCAGGTTTTTTTTATAGTTTCTCATGACCTTATTTTCTAAATCATTGCAAATATATCTTAAGTTAATTTGCGGATTTGTAAATTGCAAGAATTTTGTTATTGGAATTTAAATGTAATAGTTGTGTGGGGTTAAAAATCACACAGTTCTTTCTTACTAACTTTTCAATAATTTCAAAGAGAGGATTTAATTTCACCCTTCTTTTTTATTCCTCCCTATAGTTTTTTAGATTAAAACGAAAATTTATTTGAACCAACTTTATATTATATTATTATTAGATAATACAATATGAAATTTAAAGTATTTAATAAAACTATTATTTTAACAAATTGAGCTAGTTTTTTTAAAACTAAAATATTTCTACGGATTTGGAACACAAAGAATGCAAGAACATTTTAAAGTCAAGTTTTCACAAATTAATTGACTTTAATGTTTACAAAAATTAGCTTGATTGGTACCAGTCAACAAATTATATCCAGTTTGGTGTTCAGTTTTGTGATCATACTTTCTAAGTTTCAATCAGGCAATAAAAATGTGTGACAATTTAAAATATTAAGACAATTCAAACTGAAAGCAAATGTATCACAATAAAGTTTTATTGTGAATAATTAGATCTGACTAGATAGAATAGTTGCTTGCAAGATTTATAGCAGGCCTAGTATATATTTTTTAACTAAGATATAACCTGCTTCGGTGGCCGCATGGTCTAACGGGCTAATATCGCAGCAGACTAGATTGCCGATGACAAGGAGGTCGAGGTTCAAATCTTGGTCGGGTGTATTGAGGGTGGTTTTTCCAAAATGGTTTTCCATTCTCGCTCCATACAAATGTGCGCACACCTCCTCTAAATATAACCTTCCTAATCGCTAAAACCGTTAGTGTAATTAGTGGGCCTACATGGGCATATGACCTGAACAGGTAGTAAGACGTAACGCTAAAAACCATACCACTAAAAATGAGCTCTTATCTTGGACTTTATTTGTGCAGTATTTATTATGCAATATTTGATAAAAAAAATAATTATTGGGAAAAATATATATTTAAGATTATATATGATTGATTGAAAAAAATCAATACAAGGCCATATATGTATTTTAGCCCAACGTCTTACTACTTGTTCAGGTTCTATGTATATGTACTAATTTTGTTAATGATCTACGGATGAGAAAGGTTTCCTTTAGCAGAATTGTACCCACATTTGTAAAGGGAGTGTGATTTTTTTTCTTGGAAAAACCACCCTCAGTACACCCGACCAGGATTAGAACCTCGATCTTCACGGCATCAGCAATCTAGTCTAACATGAGATTGACACCTTAGATCATGCGGGCTTCTCAAATCAGTTTACAAACTCTTTGCTAAATAAGAATAAAAATATATTCCTATTTTTAATAAACACAAAAGAATACTGTAAATCTAATAGTTACAATAAAATACTTTAGGTTTTTCAGTACGGTGATTACAAAATAAAAAAATCTCGATTAACTGGCTAAATTGGTATTCATAAAATACCTATATTTTAAACTAAATATAAAAGAGAAACCCACATACCTACTAACAGCTAAGTAGAAGCCACCTAATGACAACAAAGAGATACCGACATGAAATACTATCACAGTAGATCCATATTCTTTAACTGCTCGTTTCAGTTTCTCTTTGCGCGACAGCTGCCCAACCTCACTTGCAGAGCTGCTAAAGCAAACAGTATTGAACAACATGTGTTGTCTGTTGGAAACGAAGTTTTGATGCAAATAGCATGCTGATGTTAATAGCGCCCGTTTCTCCCGTTTAGAGTTAGAAGAACCTGATAATATTTGACATGCAGTACCTGTTTTAATATTATCATCAGGACTTGCATTCTCTTGCACTCGCATATGGTTCACATTCGCGTAATGCAAATTCTGCATATCTTCCGAGACCCGTTTATTTCCTTGGTCCCATTGCCCACCGGGCATGTTGAGATGTGTCGCCTTCCCCGTCGCAGAAAACGGCTCTGGTACGTTTGTTTGCATTGTACAGTTGAGACTCAATGTCCCCATGCAGTCGTAGCTAGCGACATGAGGATCAGAAGGCGACGACCGCAAGTTGAAAGCTCTCTCCGATCCATTCCCAAAGGAGCCTGATGTTTTATAAGTTATTACAGGACCTGCGATATCCCTTTCCCGATGGGGAGAGAATCGAGCTTTCTCAGCCGCATCAATGTCCTCCACGTTACTTGGCAAAGGTATGGGTTTAGCTGCTGGATACTGCATATTTGCTGTCACATGCACATTTTGGGAAGATGGAGCAGTCCGAAATTCTGACAAAACACTCTTATCTGCATTATTTGTTCCTGTAACTAATACATAATACATGTAGGATAGTCATTTAATAGCTAAAGCATCCTGTAGGACAAAACATTTTTTTTTTTTAGCATTGTGTCTTACTAATCGTTTGGGTTATATGCTTATTAACTAATTATGCTGGTGGTTTTAGGGTTTAGGAAAGTTATCTTATAGGAAGTGTACCCGCATTTGCATGGCGATGGAGATAGTGGCACACCATTTTGGAAAAATCACCCTCGGTACACCTGACCGAGATTCAAACCTTGATCTCCCCGTCGTCGGCAGTCAAGTCAACTGCGAGCGTAGCGTCTTAGACCATGGGGTCACCGAAGTGGGTACAACATAATTTATAATTACAGTGAGATAATAATAATCAATTAAAAATAAAATAGGGCTCACTCTCGATTATCTGGATCAATGAAAGGGGTTAGTCGCACAAAAATATCCCAAAATATTGATGGTTCATTTTAGTAGTGAATTTAATATCACTTGACTTCCTTAACAAACAGGTTTATCTATAAAAAAAATTTTTAATGCATGTGCGTCTAGAAGACCAACAACTACACTTGAGAATTCTGCAGTTTGCTCGAAAGCCATGAAAAAAAAACAAATTCTATGTAACAGCAAGTAGGAACCCCCCCCCACACACACACACAAATAATTGGGACTTTACTGTACATACCAGTATTTATTGTAAATTTAATTTGAGGATGAAATCAAATATTAAATTAAGGCTAACTTAAGCCATGTAAAGGGTTAAGAATCAGAGTGATTTGGTAACATATGATAGTCATTGTGTGGCTTGACTTTCTACTTCCAATGTACAAACCCTGACACCTACAGTTGGCCTGTGTCCCTGACCTTGTGAAGTTGTTAGTTTTTATTCTGTGTGCTACAAACTTGGTTTATTTAGATAAATGATTTTAATTACAGCACTCAGCCACATCTGGATTATAGGCCTATTATAATAATTATTTTAAACAAACTATAACTATCAAATAAAATATGTTTAAGTGTAAGCAATAATTGTTTATGTTCGTGATTAAAAAATAGCCAAAACTACCCTAACCTTCTACATCTAAAAAAATGGAATGTTAGTAAAAGTTGAGATGGGTATATAAATTAATTTGTGTGAACATTTATGCTAATTTGGAACTTGAAGCGTTTCAGGAATATGGTCAAACAATTCCCTTTAAAATAGTTGAATCAAGTTATTATTTCCTAAATTTGGAATTAAATCCTGTTAATATTTTAACAACTTTCCAAGCTATTTGTCGAATGTAGAAATGTTAACATTGTCTGGTAGAGCTATTTTTGTGAAAATACTTTTTTTTGAAATTGTTAGCATATTTGAACTCCAAACACTTTTAAACCATTGAAAATATTTTATATAGGATCTAGGGCCTATATATAAATATTATTTTATTATAGACCTATATTTTTATCATAGCATAGGCCTGTGTTAGTTTATTTTGTTTTCCTTGTGCCTTTGAATTATTTAGCTAAGACGTTACATATATTTTCAACTTGGTTGAAAACCAGTTAATTATTTAAAATGAAAAAATAAAACTAGATTATTGCCTTTTTTAGTTAAATAGCCTAATATAAGATTTAAGTTACATTCATAGAGTAATGAAACAGGCCTGTGCGGTGTTATATTTATAGTTCATAGCAAATGTCGGTCAAATGTGAAACAGGCCTGTACTATATTCATAGCAAATGACAGTCAATTGTGAAACAGGCCTGTACTATATTCATAGCAAATGACATAGCCAAATATACTAGATAATTATACAATAAAGTATTTTCAAAGTATTATGTACAATTTTTCTTACCTGGAGGTTTATAAATACTGGAATGTGACAGATTTCGGAGGACATTTTTTTCTGAATTTACAACTAAATGACCCACTCTCCAAAGTTTTACTAGATGAAGTGACATTCTACAGAATATTATTAAAAATTAAGGGGATACATAAAGTTAGCCTACACAGAGTAAATAAGAAGAAAGTTATCAACTTTATAAAAATCACTTGTTCACAAATATACTACTATTTTTTTTTTATTTTGCTTATTATGTAGAATGCATTTCTCAGTGTCAAGCTATCCAGAAGATCATCGCTAAACATCATGAAAACTTTGTTACCAACAACCAAGAACAAAAACTTACCAAACAAAATTAAAAGATTAACAGCAAATTCCTGTCAACCCGTTAAATTGACGGTTAGTGGTAATCTTGATCCATATCACTTATTTTAAAATTGTGAGCGGGCTTTGATTTTAATAGTTTTATGAAAATGAATGACAACAAAACCTTATTATTAAAAGATGTTACTGCTGAGGAATATGAAGCTCAATGTTTTATGTTTTCTTCTCGATATGCTACAAATGGATGTAAGTGATCACAAATCAATTTGGTATTAATTTTTGGTTTATTTGTTTGACATTAAAATGAGCAGGAGCTGTTACATTAATGATACAATTTTTTTAGTAAACTACGCCTATAAAAGATAACATTACAATAAAAAATCACATAATAAGGGGGAGTGGCCACTGTAATATTATGGAAAGTACCTGTTTCTAAGGCTAGTGAGTAATAAACATTGCTGAAGAACACCTCTCTATGATTAAAAAAGCTCTACAATACTTCACTTAAGTCTCATCCTATCTACTTGCCTTCACTCACAATTCTAATAAATTCATCTTTTCTCAGTAAACATTTTAGAATCTATTATTTTCCTGTATGTACCTACTTGTATTGTTTATTAATTATTTGCTACTGTCATTTTTTCTTTTTTATATACTTATTTTTCTTTTTTTAATGTTTATCTCACATTTATTGATAAAATGTATTCATCAATATTATCGCACATATTTCAAAATTATCTTATCTCTAACATTTTACTGGTACTGCTGTCTATTATGTTTAGTGTATTTTTTTTTTTTTTTGTTTAATTT
>CABFWB010000255.1:167279-193157 GCA_902151455.1 Timema bartmani
TTTTTTTTTTTTTTGTTTAATTTTATTTGATGATAAAATATTCATAATGTCTTTTAACCTTGTAAAATTTCAGTTATTATAAATCTATAGTCCTTTAAGTCCTCTTTGGATCATGTAGTTAATTATCAAATAATAATAATAAATAATAATATAAAGCTGATGAACAGACAGTTGTATAGGCCTACATTAGTTTGCGTCCGAGGGCCAATATTGAACAATAAACTGCAACCTAAGGAAAGGAATTGGTATTTTTAAGCACGGGCCCTATAGAGTCCTCTTTTATGAAATTTTTATTTATTCACTCATGAAAGGTTAGGTTAAGCTCATTTGGGGTTTTTAAGGTAAAAACATAAGGTTAGGCCTATTAATATTTTGCATCAAAAAATATGATCACACACCTAAAGATTTTCTATGCAGTTGAGATGTTTGGCGATCTGCTTCAAGTTGTTTCGTTGGAGGACATTCAATTTAAAAAAAAATTAAAGATAATAAAACAATAGTTAGGCCTAATCATTTACAAAATTTAGGTCTATTACTTTAAAAAAACTGTAGTGCTTGTGGACACATAGTGCATATTAATAAATGTGTTTCGGAACATTACATAGTCAATTAGGTGAGATATATATATATATTTACAGTTTAAAATTGTTCAACAAGGTTTGTTTTGTTACAGGCCTAATTGAAAACTTCATAATCTTGTTGTTTGTATAGATACTAGAAAACATTATATTTCTCATAGTTTGACAGATAAATAAAATAAATAATCCTGCCCTCGGTTCATACTCTCCACATTCATAAAGTTTGATAGTTTAGTAATTTTAACACCCTAAATTTGTTTTTGTCATGTAAGGTACCATAGACAACAACTGATAAAATTATCGTTTTGTATGTATTATTTTCCTTGACCTGGAGGCGCGATGTTAACTTACTGAACAAGTAATAGCATGAACGTGCTAGTTTCGTGTGGAGCTAGACTGCAGAGGACGGAAGGATCGAGGTTCGAATCTTGGTCGGGTGAACTGGGGGGTGATTTTTCCTAAATGTTTTTCCACTCTCCCTCCATGCAAATGCGGGTTCACTTCCTCTAAAGTTCAAACTTCCCAATTCTTAACTGATTAGCGTTAATAGTAGCCTACTTAAATGTACTACCTCTGAACTGGTAGTAAGGCGCGCTGCTAAAAAAAAAAGTAATAACATCCATTTCCTGACTGTAATTTTTACCTAATTTCTGATTCAATATTTTTATTGCTAGTTAATAAAATGTCAGACTTTCTTGCAACAGATTCTTCTGATATCATCCAACAAATCTAAATCATCTGCCTAGATCTTAATTGATGTATTTTACCCTTTAATGTTAACCCTTCCCTACTCTCTTGCAGTACCCTAACAGCGTACTCTTAAGATGGGGTGCTAGTGAGCGCCAGTTTATTGCATTAATTTTGCAGTTTTTATAGCATAAACATTTTTTGGCAAAAATAGAACAAATATTTCTTCTATAGAAACATAGAGTTTAGCTTTCTGCACATGCTAATCTCAAGAGTTCTTCAATATCTCTCATGAGCATAGCGGCATTTGGTGACAAACTTTTTAAATGCAGAGAAAAAGTTGTCACTAAATTCCAGGACTCCCTTAGATTTAAAGAACTGTTGAGACTAGCATGTGCGGAAAACTAAACTCGATGATTCTATAGAAGAAACATTTGATTTATTTTGGCCAAATAAATGTTTATGCTATAAAAACTTCGAAAATATTGCCCTAAACTCACGCTCACTAGCACACCCATCTTAAGGCTAGTTAATAAAGTAATGGGGACAATACATCTCCTTGTTTCAACCAATTTTGTATTTCGAAAGTGTCTGATAAGTAACATCCAACCCATACCCTGCCACGAGTATCAGTCAAACGTACCTCAATTAGCTTGACAAGTTTTTTGGTTATCCCACACTTAACAAAAGTTTCATATAATTTATTTCTTTTTAAATCGAACTATAGGCCTTTTTAAAATCTATGTATAATTGATGGACATTGTATTCCCACACTAACATTTAATATATAAATGCTATATTCTAACTTGATTAAATTTCTAAACAACTTTTAGGCACCTTCTCATTTCTTTGATTGTTTTTTTTTTTCGGTTGTAGTAAAAAGTTGTATTTTGGAATCTATTGAAGATGCAAAAGATAACATGACCTCAACCCTTCTACAAGATAAGAAGATCAATCCAGAGGACCTTCAAACTGCCACTGATGCTTTAATGAATGAGTATAGAAAAGCTCTTGTGAAGCCATTTCAAAGATTGGAGGTATTTATTTATTTCGACAAAGCTAATACGCATGCCTTCCAACCAAACCAATATATATAGTCAACTCTCGATAACTCGTACTAAAGGGGGGCGGGAGTCTGTCCAAGTTACGAAAAGTCTGTCTTATAGAGGGGAAGTAAAGTTGTGTCTAAGGAATGAAAACTGATATTTTATCTAAAATAATATTATACTTTAATGTGAGGAGGTGTACAAATATATTTTAGCTTTTCTTTCGCCTTTTACTGTAGTTTCATATGCAGCCTCCTCCTTGCTGTTGTATAGTGATCAGAAAGCTCTTAACTTGCATGTTTTGCATCTCACAATCATCAACCCTTTGATTCTTGCTGCAAGTTCTGGTAGTTTTGGGTGGCACCTTAACCCTCGGGCCCATTGATGGCAGGTACGGTAAAAAAAAAATTCATGCGGAAACATTTGTTCAAAGTCTCACAACGAAATTTAAAAAAAAAACCTTTTTTAAAAAAAATATCAGGAAATCGCAAAAGAAATTTGTCAAGGAAACCATGAATTACACTGGAATTTTATTTTATAGTTTGATTGGTCACCATATAAAATGGATTGGCTCCAGTTTTATCGGATGGAGTGGAAGCTAAGTTGGGTATAATTTATAGTCCCGTTTCAATTCAAAAGTGTTTATAAACTTGATCAGTGAGCTATTTATGTTGTCAATTTTCAGAATTTGTTTTTAAATATAAAATGTGATTTTGAACTATACACACACCTTTTTCAAATCGTTATTTTTGCATTATTATTATTGCCTATAAAACTATGTGTTGGTGAAAGTAGTGGTTTTTTGTTTGTATTTTTTTAGAAAGTAATTAAGGAGTTTTTTAATGTCCCATCACATATTATACTACCAGAAGATTTGCCACAACTAGAACAAATTCCTGAGACTGAAGAACAAATTGACAAGGAAATTGAGGATCTTAAACACAGAGTAAAGCGAGTAAGTGCATTTTATTCATGTCATGGAGCTTAATAATCTTTACATATTTTATTTATTGCATTATTAGTAATGGATAGTTATTTTTTGTGATAATTTTCTTACAGCCAAGCTAATACAACACCTGTTAAGTTTTAACATTATTTTTAATCACATTGTTTCATAATGTACAATATGAACATATTAAAGCACAGTTAAAAACTATATTAAATTTACTTTCATCTATTCATATGTTAAATCATATGATCCGAAGCCGTCACTTCTGACAGATAACTCTAATGCTGCTAAAGATGGTGTAGTTACAGGCTTTTATTGTTGACATAAATAATAACAATCATCATCAACCGTTTCCGGGTCTGTTAGGCAAAATTCCTCCTCTCACTTGCACACTTGCTGTTATCTGTACCTCCCATCTCATCCTCTAATATCTCATGAACCCCAACTCTTGACGGTACAGCTTCATTCCTAATCCGGTCTCTTCTAGTCACAGCAAAAAAAAAACCTACAATAAATTTAGAACAGGGTCCATTTAGTTGCATCTTGAATTAAATGTTATCATACCACTAAGATCAACCTCGGTGGTCATGGGGTAAAATGTCGGCCTCAGGACCTAACGTTCGTGGGTTCGAATCAGCCGGGGTCAACGGATTTTTCTTGAGCATTAAAAATCCATAGCACAACTTTCTTCGGATGGTAAGTAAAGCCGTTGTTCCATGTTGATTGTAGCATGTAAATGACCCTGGAAGGTATGTGAAAATGTATTTCCCAACAAAATTGGTAGGCTCTCACTCATAGACGTTCTTGTGTGCTGATATGTCGGTTTAGAAAGTGCACGTTAAATACCTCAACTAAATGAAAACATTAAAATGTACCACTAAGCACATGGCCAGGTTTCTAAAAGTGATATATATGCGGCTAATCACTACTCTCTAATGTCTTTTTTAAATATATAAACAATGTTTTATGAGTTTTAGGGGTGTGCGTGATTTCCGAATTCCCAAATTTAGTTTGTCTAATGATTGTGTTGAATTAATCTTGAATCTGATATTTTCTACAAGTTCTGAAGGTCCTATCCCATTGTTATATATCGAGACATATTATTAAGTATTTTTGTGTTTCTTTCAGGCTCGTTTTCTAGAATGTTTCTACAACAAGCATATAGAAGAAATGGAACAAATATATTATGTGACATCAGGAAAATATATGAACGATAGTTTACAGAATGTGGATTGTAAACAATCTAGCGATGCTTGTAATTTGATTAAAACAGCCACTGACATGAGAAGAGATTACTCCTCATGTGTCGGTTCCAAAAGGAAAGCTACAACAGAGTGAACATTTATATTGTATGTAGACTAAAAGGTGTAAAAATAGGAATATGGCTATATTCAGGGTTGGGTCAAACCCCACCATTTTACGAATCTTGATCTCCAATTTACCTTCACATCTCGAATCTGAATTGGAAAAATTATTAACATAAGAGGAAATATAAACATAATATAATACTATAATATACAAATAGAAATTAAAGGTTAACTTATCTTATAATCCATTCATACTTGTGTTAAATTACTGGTCTGGGGCATGGTTGAACCACCACGATAGACCGTATTAGTCATTAGAAATATAAAATATTTTTTTAGCCAAAAATAAATAAAATATTGCTTCAGTACAAACATATAGAGTTTAAGTTTCTACACATATGGTGACCTCAAAATGTGTTGAATATCTGTCAAGGGTGTTCTGGAATTTAATGACAACTTTCTCTCTTCATTTAAAAAGTTTCTCATCTAATGCCAAGCTCACGACAGATATTCAACAATTGTTAATATCAACATATGAAGAAAATTAAACATGTTTCTACTGGAGCAATATTTTATTTATTTTTCCATGAAAAACGGCAAAAATACTGGCTTTACCTAATGTCTCCTTCCATCCTACTTTAAGTATTTGAGGGCCCATTCCTAGTTATATTTTAAAAGTGTTGGTTACAAGCTTAACTTTCTTGCTTCTGACACAGCCTTTCTACTTGAGCCAAGTGATGATCAATCTTTGTCTATATCAAGAGCATTAAAGTTATGAGGTACAGGTACAATATTGATGGTAGTTTAAAAGTAATATATTCTTAAATCCTTATACATTTATTTAATAGACATAAGGAAATTATTACAAGAATGCACAGAAATAACACCAAGATTTCAAAAACCTCCAACTTTGGATCAGAATAAAAATAAAAATTGAAAGTCAATTCTTAATTTAAATATTTCAGATCATATTACATCCTTTAATGTTATCACTGGTCACGGAAGTGTTTTTTTTATATAAAATAAAAATGTTTATACAAAAAATTTGGCAGTTTATTATATAGATTAGTAAATTTAGCCATCTGCATCCTCAAATTGTCCGTCCATTTCCATTGGTTCGTCTTGAGGGTTCCCATTGGCAGTCTCTCGTTGACCTTGCTCCGCTAGTGAAACAAGAGAAACATTATATAACTATTCTTTAAATTGAAAAGTGACACCTGGACACAGGAATCGAACCAGGGAACTTGGGCTTGGTACACCAATACTTTAACCTCTGAGCTATCCAAGAATTGTCTCGTGCCCAAGGTCTTTTTTCATTCATATTTTAGGGCAATGTCTATCTTACGATAATTTATCTTTAGGGTTTGTGTTGTAAAATGTACCTAGACCAGGGTCGTTGCAGTCGGTATGGTACGCCAAACCTTTGGATCAGATTCCTCTATTTTTCTTATGGACGACTCGGACTTCAAATCCGACTCATTCATAAGTTGCCAAAATATATTAAATTAGTAATATTTAACAAATTTACTGCAGTAAAATGCTACAATACATATTTTCTTTAGCATCTCGTCTTACTACTTGTTCGGGTTATACGCTTATGTACTAATTACGCTAATGGTTTTAGGGATAGAGGAAGGTTATATTTATAGGAAGTGCACTCAACTGAGATTAGAACCTCAATCTCTTCGTTATAGGCTGTCTCGTCTACTGCGAGAGTTACTCGTTAGACCACTTGGCCACTGAAGCAGGCTTACATATTACATGATGGGAAGCTTCTTTGGCATTGTGAATGTATATTTTAATAAATCATACAATTTAAATTATATATTTGTCATATAATGGTTTTTATTTTGAAGCCGGAGTCGGTAAACATTTTTTATCGACTCCACATCCCTGACCCAACTAATTATCCGTCTAGTCATAGTTAATTACTTCTCAATTATTCACTGCTGTGTTACAATCCATCACCCGCAATACTTACAGCTCAATATAACTGGGGCATCCCCACTGCCTAGATGGTATACGCCCTCTTCTTCGTCTTCATCCGCATCCTCGAAGATGTCATCTAGGATGAACCACAATAATTCTGGTCACCCTTTTGCACATCAATAATGTATCAAGTTGAAAGAGATCATTTTTAAACATTTATAAAATGACAGCATAGTCACTATTGTATACTTTTTTTTAATAAAGTGAATTATCAGGATCTTGTACAACACTAAATTAGATATTGGAACATCTATGAACCAAACAAAATCCAGTTACATACGAAGAAATCTGCAACATATTTTAGTTTATTCCTAGCAAAACATCAATAAAAAGCACCTAATCTATTTGTTTCCTTTACACCCATATTTTGTTGGAATAAAAATATTTTCATGAAAGCCAAGCATAGTATAATAGCTATGGGATTTTGAATTTTCTGACATAAATAGTTAATAAGATAAAAGAATAAAGAGCTAATAATTTTGTGTATCCACGCAAGTACTATTTGTTTCCACCTCTTAGCCGATTATGATGCTAGACTCGTAGATTCAACTGTGGCCCACAGGCACTTTGGAGTCGGAAGCCTCCGCCTTACACCATGTGACCATCAAAGTGGGTAATATCTAGTGGTGGATTATGAAATTAATATAATATATACTGAAATTTGTCTACAGCGATGGAACATTTTATCGAATAATGAAATAACTTTATTTGGCAAAAATAAATAATATTCCGGTTTACTTTTTACTTTTTAGCTCAGCGTCTTACTACCTGTTCAGGTTATATGCTCATATACTAACTACGCTAATAGTTTCAAAGATAAAGGTTTTATCCAAAAGAAGTATAGCCAAATTGACATGGCAGAAGATTGGAAAACCATTTTGGAAAAACTACCCTCAGTACACCCGACCGAGATTCAAACCTCTATTTCCTCATCAATGCCAGTCTAGTCTAATGTGAGAGTAGCACCTTAGACCATGCGGTCACCGACGCGGATAATTTTACACTAAAGTTGAGAGGCCAATAAAGAACAGCAAACATCAATTAAAATTAAAAAGGTGCCTACTTTAAAATAATATAAACTAGTGCCTTACTAAACTAATAAATATGTTGTAAAAGCTACTACACATACCATCTGATGCACTGTCTTCTGGATCAGGGTGCAGTGCTTGACATTGAGTCATTGCATGAAACATTGCATCCAACATCGCCTTATCATCCGGTACAAACCTCATTTCTGTCATGCCTGGGTCAGACTCGTCATCTTCGGAATCATCTTTAGGTGGTGCAGGTTGTCCTGAATATATTATTATTATTATTATTAGCACCGCGTTTACCCGTTCGGGTTGTATGCACTTACGCTAATGTGTAATGGTAGGGTGATTGCGAGATGAAATGGAGGACCTACAGTTTAAACGTGGGATCCGAACCACGGTGGAGGACTGGCATTCCACACATTCACAAAGCGTGAAAGCACACATTTTGTCAGAGGTGGAGTAAGGGTTCGAGATCAATCTGTGTGGGGACAGAGGATTGAACCCCGCACCCCTAACTAACACAGAAGTCTGACACCTTACCTCTAGACCGCAAGGTCCCCCTCTAAATAAGAGTAAGTTAAAATAAGAAAATATAAAGCCATTACTAAATAGAAAAACTACTCAACTCACAAACTTATTAAATCGCTCCATAATCAATTATTTAATGTCTATTTATATGGTCCTTGGTAAAAAAAAATGGAGTGATTCCATGTATTAAGGAGTTCCCTGACCTTTCCCTGATACATGAAATTCCTTGACATTTCCCTGACATGTAGAAGCATTGTTGAAATTAAACAATTTGGAAATACACCAGTTTTAAGGGAACCAAAACATTCAAATTGAGCAAATTTGGTGTGGTAGGGGTAAGGAGGAGATAAAGGTCTCGCACAGCAGACATCAAAAGTATAGCTTTGTGCAGTCATTCACAGGGATTTAACATTTCCTCTCGGTAATAATTACACTAATAGGTTAGGAAATGGGAAGGTTGAATAGAAAGGAAGTGAACCCGCATGAGCATGGAGGGAGAGTGGTAAACCATTTATAAAAAACCACCCTCAGTTCACCTGAGCGAGATTCGAACCTCAATCTCCTTGTCCTTGGCAATCTAGCTCAATATTAAACTAGCATGTTAGCTAACCACACCACCGAGGCGGGTTCATTTCCTCTACTGTTTTAACCTATATATTTCCGGTGTCCAAACCTTAGATTTGGCATCAACACATGGTGATTTTATTTTAGCAACACGTCTTACTACCTGTTCGGGTTGTAGAGCTAATGGTTTTAGGAATTAGGAAGGTTATATTTAGAGGATGTGTACCCCAATTTGCGTGGAAGTGAAAAATGATTTTGGAAAAATCACTGTCAGTACACCCAACAGGTTTGAACCTCGATCTCTCTGTCAACGGCAGTCTAGTCTACATGAGAGTAGCGCGTTAGACCATGCGGCAACCGAAGCATTGGTTGTCCTTGAACCAGATTTTTGAAAAATATGTAAATATCTAGTCCTTAAATTCGGTAACAAATAGGTTCATTCAAATCAAAGTGGAGTATAAAATAAATGTAGCTTTCACCTTATTAGACAACATATATGTGTCCGATTCAGTTTCCACTGTTAGTTTTATCACAAGTGTTGTCGACCTCGGTGGTCTTGGGGTAAAGTGCTCGACTCAGGACCCAGTGTTTGTGGGTTCAAACTCAGCCGGAGTCGAGAGATTTTTCTTCAGTGATAAAAATCTCTAGCACGATCCTTTCACTCTCGCTCATAGAAAATTTTTGTGTACTGATATAATCAGTTGGTTCAGAAAGTGCACATTAAATACATCAAATAAATTTTAAAAAAAAAGTCACATGTGCTAATGACTCCAATGATATCAAGTGCTTGTTAAAACATAAAACAATAATAATATTTAAGAATCAAATAGCCAAATCTATTATATTTGTTTTAGTGAGGATTTACTCGCATATTCCAAAAATTGAAAAATGACACCTGGACACGGGAATCGAACTCGGGACCTTTGGCTTAGTACGCCATTGCTCTAACCGTTGAGCTATCCAGAATTCGTCCTGTGCCCAGGGTCATTCTTCACTCATATTTTAAGGCAGAGTCTATGAGGGACGTGCGGAAATCGTCGGCTACAAATGTGTGATTTTATTAAGATCACAAGCTATCAGATAACGCAGCCACCTTTGACTTTGTAGTTAGCTTATTGCTGCCACACGTACAGTTATATAATTATTGTAGGGGATCGGATATTTAAGAATCAAATAGCCAAAGCTATTATATTTGTTTTAGTGAGGATTTACCAATCTATATGTATTACCTCCAGGTGCATCAATTTGTGAGTCCAGCATAACATACAAACATTCTGATGGATAAGCATTCAAGTCTCGTGACACCGCATGAAGTGCAATGTGTGGATACTCTAGAGAGAAGCCTTCGCCGGTGAAGCTGTTGACCCATGATACATTGCTGAAAAGTGAACAGAGAAATCATGCAATGTTTTAACTAACCATGTCTCACATGGTATACTACCTCTTCCTTCTTATCTACACACTCTACCTTCATATATTTGCTTAGTCACTAGATCCACACTCTTACGTTGGTTTGGGTATGTTACAAGTATGACGCTTCTTTCACATCGACCTATTGTATTCCCTTTCAAACCGCACTCTTCCAGCACCCATTCGTTACTGACTCTGTCCGCAAGAGTTTTCCCACATACATTCCTAAGATATTCCAACCGCATTCACCTGGCTCTTGTGTTTCTCAGAGACTGACAAACCCGCGCTTCACATTCATAAAACGATGGTGTCAACACACTTTTATATACTGACAGCTTTTGCCTCTTTCGATAATACTTCATTCTTTCAATAGTCCACATACATCCAAATACTCTTCGAGATGCATTCACCCGTCTGTCGATTTCACCATCTATTGGCCTATCACATAACCTATAGCCTGAGCTTAAACTTGAGGTTTCTCTAACTCGTAGAAGATGTAGAGGGTAATAAGTAGACCTCAATTAGGCTAAGGTCACACATACGGGTTTTTACCGCTAAGTTAAAGCTGTTTTTTTCCGTACGGAAAATAGACACCAAGAGTTTCAATGGTCAGATGCTAAACAAGCAATTAATATCACACAACAAGGGTACATATGCCAGATTCTGTTTCAAGGCCATGTTGCATTGTAATGTGCCGGGGTCCATTTTCTAGGCGACATATCCTGCTTCTATACCTGTCACACGTGTGACCAGGGTTGTGCCTCCACGTCCCTACAATTGTCATTCAAGTGTAACCCCAAGCCATGTTTACTTGCGGTGTGATAAGTGTTATATTTTTATTATGAATTATAATACTTAATATTCAAAATGAATGACAATGTGATCAATTTTATTGATAGTGAAGCAATTATTATAAGCATTAGAACGTTCCCGTCGACTGACTACAATCAATTGTTGCAGCTAACACCACACAACATAGTGACAAATCATTTTTCCTAGTATAATTAATAGGAATTATGTTTGCGCAACTGAAATGTTTGGACAACACTGAAGAGACATCATTGGCGACAAGCGGTTATTGTCATTCTGTGTAACCTTTCTTACAAGTTTTGCAGCCGTGACTACGCTGCTTTTATTGCTCCGTCTAGCAAGCTGGGAAAATTATTCGTGTGGCCTTAGCCTTAAATGGATAACATGGTCGCCACACTGTCAGCTGTGTGCTCAAAACATTCCAGTGGGTATTGTTGGGGCTAAGAACTTAAGGATCATGACTTTGTAAACAGCAAGACGTTAGTGTGGAGTCGAACTCTTACAGACCACAATCTGTCTTATGGATACAGAGTCTGTAGATTTGGGCTTTTTTTTTATGTGACATTCAGTGTAAGCCTAACAACCCCAATGAATCATGAACACACACTATGTTTCTTTACTTCATGTGAACATTCATAAATATTACGTTAAGTTTATGGTGATCCTACCATTAGCAATTTTGCTGTCATAACTAAACTAGTCCATCTTTCTCGAATCTCAAGTCAATCTATGAAGCTTAGAGCACAATAATAAATGCATTAGAGATTTATCTTGATTACAAACCTTTCTGTAATAAATAACGTTCCTTTTCCTAGTTCTTTGTCTTTAATGTGAACAGATGTATGCGGCTGTTCATGCTTAATTCCATTGGTAGGAAGCGAAAAACTAGGCAATCCCACCATTTTGGAAAACAATACCGAACACTAAAATTGATTTTAAAATTAAAGAAAAGTTATAACTTCCTTAATGATAATATTTAAATTGGTCGTGATGTGTAAAGTAAAATTGTAATTATAGTTGTTTATTAGTTACCGATCTGAGTCACCTTATCACTACTTAAACGGCTGTATAAACAAACGTGATTCTCGCGGCATGTAACTACTGCACCAACGTATAAACAGTTAACTTACTAGCTTCGAGCAAGAAAATATACATCAGTATTAACGTTCCAAATAAAAATAGGTAGAATATCAATAACACCGTTTCATGTTCGAGATAAACTAATGTGTGCTCATAATGTAACATAGCTAAAAGAAATATATAAATAATAATTTGGATATTATTGTAAGGCTACGTTTTGATCATTTTTCTTTGTTTATTGTTACATGGACCATTTGAAATTAGGTTTTAACTTAGTAATTTAGTGTTTATATTGTTTTGGGACATTTTAGGTTTGAAAGTTGTTAGTGGTAAGTTTTCAAAAAGTAAGCTGTAATGTTCCTGCCCATCATCCTGTGTGATGTGGAGGCCTACCACAAGGGGATGAGGACCATTAGCGCTGAACTTTGAGAGGTGGTGAAAGCTGTAAGCCTGTCGGAAAATCGCGTGCAACCCCAGTCCAATTCAGAAGAGACTTATCGCACCCTCCAGCGGTTTCTCCCTAGTATAGGCGTCCAGCATTTGTCGTACGAGCTGGGAAGAGAGCGTCTACTCAGGGTCATGATTGAGGGGCTTCTGACGAAAACGAAGCTTTATGATAATCAGGAGGAGCTTTGGGATTCTCTGTGAAGAGCATATCCCAGTGTAAATGGGATCGGAGGACCGAAAAGAGGCAGAAATTGCTCAACTTTGTGTCACCTTGACGGTCAGTGAACATACCATGAGACTGTACATTCTTACAGGGCTGTTTGGGCTTCACATCATAGTGGAGAAGTACAAGTTGCCCAGCGACCCAGTACAGTATAAATAAGGTTTCCGGTTTGGTCATGTGATGAAGAATTGTCATGCTAATTAGATATATGGAGGTCTATGGTGGGGATTGTGATTGGAATGGGTGGCCAGAAGAAAGGTGACTAAAGTGCCTGCACTGCTGAAGAGAACAATCTTCGGTTTGGAAGGGCTGCTTACTTTCAGTGCCTTACTGGGGACAGAGATTGCATGAGTGTCTCTATAGTTCGATAAGGTAGGACAGATGGTCTGAAGAAAGAAGACCTCGGAGGATGAGGCAACCAAGCGCAAATGTTGCATTCAGATGCTCAAACAGATACTTATATTTGATCAATATGACTTTACATAGATTCACCTGAGGAAAGTTCTTGCTTCTTTGAGGAGCAGCCGGGGCCACCAGGTCATTGAGCACATCATCCTATATCTGGCCACCAATAGTGGTGCACCCCGCAGGGGCCTTGACCATCACGCCATCTTTATTCCTCTCCTCCATCACATGGAAGCATCGGCTACTCAAATTGTGACTAAAACCAGCCCAATACGCCTCATTTCCCTCTACTTCCCACCAAGCCCTCAGTTTGACTGGGCCATGGGAGTAGATATGAAGGCACTGCTACATGTTTTAATCGATGGTGACTACAACGGCACTCATTATAGAGTTCCAGGTTTATGGATCTTCATGGTGGATTGCTCCACGACTTCACATATCGAAATGGCGTTGTAGAATACAGTCCTCCTAACACCACTAACTTCCTTTAGAATCCAATCTTACAACCGGACGTCCTCGACTTCATTGTCACTAGAGGGATCAGTCACCAATTGGTTTTTATGTCTCTAGCAAAGCTGGATTTGGATCACAATCTCGTTCTTATGAACCTGGAATGTGCAACGTCTTTCATAGAGTCCCTCGATAAATCCGGCCTGAGATGAACTGACTGGGACAGGTTTACGGCAGCAGAAATTGGCAACCAATCGGCGTGAAGTTCATAACTTCCACCATCAAAGAAGTGCTCAACGCTTTGATGCTGAGACCCCATCCTAGGAGGATGCCACAGATTTTCTTGTCCGATTCTATCCTTAAGTACGTCCAGGAGAAAAATAAGCTGATGAAGATTTAGCAAACCTCGAGGGACCCAGTAGACAATGACAACTGAAACCACAAAGTCTATGTGGTTCGTGAGATGGTCCAAGAATACCCGAATAGTGTATGGGAGGACAATATTGAGAGACTGTGTACACAGGACAGGTCCTTGTGGCAGTTGACGAGGAACTTAATGCAGGTCCCCTCACCAAGGCCAACTTTCGTGAAACAGAATGTGTTGGTCAACACAGACCAGGAGAAGGCCAATGTTCTTGCCGAGCACTTAAAGGTGCAATTCGTACCAATTGACGACCCGTCAGACCCAGAACACATAGTGAACGTGGAGGAGGTCATCGGTGTGGTCTCTTACAGACCTCGAGATGAACCCAATCCTACAGAGGCAACATAAATATCGTGGGCACTAACCGCTCAAAGACTCAGTAAGGCAGCTGGACTTGATGGTATTAGAAACCTGCCCTTGGAGGCGATAGACTTTCTTTGGGAGTTTTCCCATCCTGCTTCTGGGCCACTTTTATTATCTCTGGAAGCACGCCAACGTCCTCTGCTTTCACAATCTGGATAAGGATCCGGCACCTGATCAGCTTGCTCTATTCGTTGGACAATTTGTTCGAATGACTATTACATAGCAGAGTGACACAACATACTCGGGATGCAGGTCTCCGGGGGGACGAACAGTTTGGCATGGACCTTACACCTCTCACGAGCTGGTACACCCTGTCAAGCAGGTCACGAGGAACTTCCACATCAACAGACTGACCCAGGCTGTTTTGCTTGGTGTGGCAAAAGCCTTTAATCGTGTTTGGCACGAAGGTATCCTTTACCAAATACTTTCCCTAGACCTTCTTTAACAAAATCTGAATTTAATTACTTTTACTAAGTTTTAAGATTAAAAAGTTAAAAACTAGTGTTAGGACCTTCTCTTCACAATACCTTGTCTGGTTAAACTGGATTCTGCGCGGTAAAAGTTCATGCTACTCATTGATCGACTCTCTGTTTATGTGTGACGTCAGCATCACGCCACTATTTCTCCTTCCCATGCTTGAATTTGATTGGCCAATAGCAGAGGCTCGTCGTACCTTTACGAGTGGTGCGCCCTTGTGTAGGTTTTAAACACGACTCAGCTAAAAGGCTAAAGTAACAGTTTCGCGATTAGTAAATAAAATGTTATTGTGATTAGTGATTACTATCTTGTATAATTTTTGGTTTTGGAATCTAAATTATGTAAGTATTTTTAACACATTAGAATACTTCTTGTTAAGTTATTTTTCCCATTTCATTCCATTTAATAAACCATTTTTAATTAGTATTAAATGTAATTAAGAGAGGGTGGACGTGTGTAAAAAGCTAATAACCATGTGTAGTTCTTAGATAAACATTAAAAAAAAATGGACTTTTCTTCTTTAAAGAGTTTTTGTGATCTATAGTTTTATTTTTACATTAAAAGTAATCGCACAACTAGAAAAAGACCCTACGAATCAAATCTTATTAACCTAACCTAATGTTAGATGTGCATTTTTTTTACTCACAAGGCGTAAGGCTAATTTTACAATCAAATAATTGATTGACCAAATAAGTAATCATAACTTAACCAAAAGGTTATTACGAGTTTAATTAAGCTTACTAGTCAAGAACTCAAAAAATTTATTTTTAAAAATGTGGGAAAAAATATTTTTTTTACTTAACACTCATACTTAACAATTGATAAAAATTTCAGCAGTATTTTGACTAAAACTTTAATTCATAATTTAGAAAATATTTGCTTGAATCACAATTCTCAGTTCCATAATCTTTTTGATAATCTGAAATGTTCGAATCTTTGAGGAAGCATATATTTCCATCCACAAAAATCTACCAATTTATTGGGATATTATTTCTTTATGCCCTTTGTTTAACACATATTGTGTATCATTTAGTGGTTACATTAATTGAAATCTCACCCAGAGCAAATATTCAACCCTCGCACATACATTTGCAATCACGCAACTAAAACAAACTAAAGTAATAGCTACGTAATTAATGGCCATCTTAAAAAACAATAAAATACTTAAACCATCTTTGGGTAAAAAATGTTTACAGTTTCTTTTGAAAATAAAAATAAAAAATAACCTTAAACACAAAAAAGCGTCAGCCGCCCTTAGGCTATACTAAGACTATTTTCTCGACTCCCCTATTTAACAGAGTAGGTATCATGAAACACAAAAGTCCACAAACTCAAATATTGCAAATAGGGTATTTTGTATTCCCAATACCCAACACAAAAATTGTAGATATTTTAGTGAATATTAATCAAGACCCGCTTCCATGGCCCCCTGGTCTATCACACTACTTTCACAGTAGACTAGACTGCCGGTGACAGGTAGATAACGGTTCGACTCTCGGTTGGGTGTAATGAGGGTGGTTTTTCCAAAATGGTTTTCCACTCACCCTTCACGCAAATGTTTTAAAATAAGAACATATTTAGTTATAGGTGGTTTTGATAATGTAAAATAAATGTGTAGTCTTTATCTGGTTATGTTTGCACATGAATGAGATACACTCACTTCATGTGGTCGCTCAAAATTGGGTGCCTGCTCAGTCTGGTTGAGAAACAAACTAAAATGTTATTTCAAGTCTTGGTCACACAATTCTAGGTTTGAATGTTTGGAGATAACCTAAACCTGAAATTGATTAGAACTTCAGGCTTTGGTAATTTTAAATCGTTCAATCTTAGGATCGAGCAAAAAATTCGCCCATTGGCGGTTTTCGGGCTTTGCGCCTAACATATACGAATAATCCAAACACTAAGATGCGATGAAAAAAAACTGAAAGTCATGTGGAGAGTTGATATTTTCTTATGGTAACCTACAATTTGTTGATAGCCAATATATAAGAGAATTGTGCAAGCAGCAACAATGGGATTCATCTTAAATTTAACCTCAATCTTCTTCTGCAAACTTAACCCAATATGAGCACACACATTTGCGGATATTATAACATTTCTTTGCATCCATAAACATAACCCCAGTTAATTTATAACAGAATAATACAACTTTAATCCTTAAAAACTATAATTGTATAATTTTATTCTATTATTCAAACATGTGAGTGGAATATTATAAATAATATTGTTGGGTGAATATAAACATGTTGTAGATGGGAATAATACCACATATATACTCATATAAAATTATTTTCTCTGTTTTGTTACAGTAAATGTCTTCTGTTGTTTTTGTTATACACTTTAGAAGATACTAAATCAAATTATACCAGGTTTGTTAAGGGTTGATAATTTTGAAAAGTTATATAGGGATACAATTTTTGAGATTAAAAAAAGATCAGAGAAATGTAATACATCTATCCCTCGCACAACGTGAGGGATTGGTTCTGATAAATAATCGCATAGCACGAAAACGCGTAAAGAGGGAATTTATTTTAACATGGGTGGGATAAGAATTACTCCAAAGTAAAAAAGTAAAATAAAAACCTAAAGCTTGTAAATAAATGAAATTTTTATCAATTTATCTAACTAGTACAATACTAAAGGTAGTGTACACCTTTTGTCAATCTTCAATCCCCGGAAATTTGTAAACAAATGCACTTTTTAATAAATTTAGCTAATTAATACAATGTTACAGGTACACTTACTGTTGATCTGGCAAATCTGGATTATCACTCTCTTGCTCTCTTGACGGCCTTGGGACTGTTAAGTTCTTGCTCTCTTGAAGGTAAGCTCCTGCTCTCATGAAGGCTTTGAGACAGTAAGCTCTTGCTCTCTTGAAGGCCTTGGGACGGTAGGCTCTTGCTCTCTTGAAGGCCTTGGGATGGTAGGCTCTTGCTCTCTTTAAGGCCCTAGGACAGTAAGCTCTTGCTCTCTTGAAGGCCCTGGGATGGTAGGCTCTTGCTCTATTAAAGGCCCTAGGACGGTAAGCTCTTGCTCTATTAAAGGCCCTGGGGCGGTAAGCTCTTGCTCTCTTGAAGACCATGGGATTTTAGGTTCTTGTTGTGAAGGCCCTTGGCTGCCGATCTTCAACTTTTTTGATGAAATGGTCCAAAATCAGCTGACGGGCAGCATTCTTCCTCTCTCTATAGAGTGATTTGTAGCAAACCAAAGAACTCAATCTCTTTGGCAACTTTGGCACTTCTATCCATGCTAGGATCATTCTCTTCAATGATTCTAATTGCACTGTCAATGTGCTTAAAAAATTCAGCAATTTGTTTTGTTGGAGTTGTTTGATAAGCTCAACAACATAGAGCTCTTCCTCTTCATCCTTTATGCCGTTCTCCATTTCTAGATCTTCATTGGTTAGTTCTTTTGAGTGGAATTGGAGCAATTCATCCACATTTGCCTGGTCTACGTCCTCAAATCCAACATCTTGCTTTGTCAACGATGTCATCTCTTGAATTGGAAAGCTCGTTGTGTTCAGGATCAAAATCATGAGAATCAGAAACTCAGGCCAAATATTTTTTCAAATTCCCTTCATACAGGACTGTTTAACTTCTGCCCATGCATCTCCATTGCTGTCAATACCACCACCCTAACACCAAACTGTACAGTAAATATCTTTGTCCTCACTGGAATGTGCGTGCACAAGGTCACGCCACCACCGCAAAGGGTAACTGCGAAATTACAGCCGACCATGCATTATTTTTATTATTTCTTAATCGCATTATGGCAAAAATGCGGAAAGTGATATCGCGTATAGCGAGGGATACCTGTATTTAACGGTCCCGTTGTGCATTTTTCTCATTTATTTTAGTCATGCCAAACGAATTAAGAAAAATTATATCTGATGTGGCTTGGCTAAAAATTATGAAACACCGAAAATTAAATTAGGTTTCCATACACCTTTGTCCAATATTTGTTACTAGCTATAAAACCACTAACTAGTTTTGTAATTTTCAAGTTTGTTGATCCTCTCAGGGTATGCATTCAGCAGACACAGGGGATTTAGTCTACGTTGCCTCATCGTGGAGCGAAGATAGTTTTTTATTTGTACAAGCATTGAAAAACTTCTTTCTGCAGTCGCTATCAGAGTTTTTAAGCAGTGGGTGCTCCAAGCACGTTTTATTTTTAGTATGTTACCTTAGTGTGAACTTTGTATCTTGCCTCAACCAGATCTTTACATTATCTAAAATATTTTATATTATTTATTTTGGGGGTGGAGGGGTTATAAAGTATACTTTTTATCCCTCTAAATTGGGGGGAAGGGTCAAATTTACCCCCGTGTCCCCCTGTTATTGCACCACTAATAGAGAGTGAAGATAAATTTTTTTCTCCATAAGTTCACTCAGCAATGATATTGGGTTTCGTTTCACGGATTAATACGTAAGGTAGCTAACGCGCTAGTGTCGCGTTGAGCTAAAGGAGATCCGAGGTTCAAATCTCGGTCGGCTAAACTAAGGGGGTAGTTTTTCCTAAATAGTTTTCCACTCTCCTTCCACTCAAATGCGGGTTCACTTCCTCTAAATTAGACCTTCCCAATTCCTAACCCATTGGCGTAATTAGTACTTAAGCGCATAAACCGAACGGGTAGTAAAACGCAGTGCTAAATAAATAGAAATACGTAAGGTCACATGATGCGCAGCTGTCACCTTTGATAAGACCCATAAAATAATACTAGTAATATAACAGAATGTTATTAATGTCGACAGAAGCAGTTAAAGTTGATGTGGGATAACACCGGCGCTTACAATGGGTGCAGCGATAGGTGCAGCGTGTGTGCTAAGGAGAAAAGACGGAATTATGAGATTGTTCACCCTAGCGACCGAAAATACTTTCTGGCCAGCTCGCAAAAATGCGCGACGGCGCGTTAAGTTTTTGTTTGTTTGATTTATATCTACGATATATTTAATAATTTGTAATGTGTTGTCATATGTGAGAAGAGTCGGGCATTCACAAGTGAGCATTGTTACAGCATGTCCAGAATAACTTGTCACCTGATCCCTGTTTTACTATAAATTGTAAGTTTTTTTAAAAATTACATATTATATTTTACATTTAAAATAACGTAAGCTTTAAGTTTTCTCACAATATTTCATTACGTTTAATAAAAAAGGTTTATCCAACCTGAAACAATATTTTAAACATAGTTAAAAGTACTTTTTTTGTAATGTTATCGATAATGTGTAATATAGTGCATATGTCACTGATAATTCGATAAATCAGGTTAATATACATAATCACCGAATGTTAGGTATAATAACCAGCACCCTCTGGTTAAAGTGATGACCCTCAAGTTTGTTCAAGTTGGAACCTGTCCGAGACCTCTTTGGGAAAAAATACCTTAGTTGCCAGCCGGTAGCCGAACCCGGGACCCCTAAGCTCGCGGCCGGGTCCATTGATCACTACACCATGGGGCCGGTTAATTTAGTTGATAACATATATCAATACAATATAAAAACTCAAGAACTCTCCCCCAAGAATTATACAGCATTACAGTAGCCAGTGAAAGTCTTTTTTTTGGTCACTTACCGAAAACAAAGCCACATTTTCATCAACAGAAATTGTGATTTATACAGTTTTGTTATTTTAATTAATTAAATTAAATTAATAAAAACTTATATGAAAACAATAATAGATTTAAACTACATGTAATGACAGTCGACAGGCCCGGAAAATACTATATTTAGGGTCGCGATAAAAAAATAAATGGTGGAAACACTTCTTTAGACCACGCAGCCACCAAAGCGGGTCACGAGTCTACTAAACGAAGATTGTGGTAGCCGGTCGTCTAAAGTCCCGTCTAATGGCTCACACACAGCGGCTCGCCTTGAAACCCCATATTAGTCGCCAACACAAAACTCGAGGTGATTTGTAAACAAAGAAGAGACTGTTAACGCGCCATTTCTAACGTTAAGAGACAAGCCATCCAACCTTCCTGCGACTGAAACGAACACAACTAGAGGCCGCATTACACGCATTCAACTTAACCATGTGCTTCTCTAGCATTGTTGCCAACTGTACCATCTGGATATTACTTTTGATATAATTTCACCACCTGTACAATCCAATTTTAGGATATTTTCTAAAAGTAATATCTTGTGACCCAGCTATAATAACAAATTTTACATAAATTTCTTTTTTTTTAATGAAAATCGGTGGGTTTATCAATATGTCAGACAGTAGTATCCTATCGGTAAAATACAATCCATTTCAGGTCCAAGTACTATCGCTAGAGACGATAGAGTTGGCAACACTGTTCTTGAGATGTGTTTACACGTGGTGAAATGTGATACAGCAAAACCATGTGGGGTGGACCGTATCGACTTCGCCACGAATATCTGAATGGTCGGATATTTTCAAGAAGCCCATAAGGAAGTTGATGCTACTAATAGCAGCTTGGGCTTCTCCACGTCAAATTCTCCACTAACTATTTCTTTGTTTAGTTATTATGGTCGAAACCAAGGCTATTAACATCTTATCCTAGAAGGACCACTCTATATAGCTCCTGGATGCATCCAATTCTCAAAAATTTACTGGGGAGGAGCATTCCAAATAGTTACTAGAGGCATCTTTTCCTCCCCACAAATTTCCAGGCGAGAACCACTCGAAAAATTTGTATTGGCCTATGGGAAGATCAATTTGGATGGCTTTAAAAAAATCACGCGAGCATTATTTTATAAATAACTTATACGGGCATCCAAATGTCGAAGATCTGCTGGATAAGGAAGGGCACCAAGATAACCCTTGTCTTGGGGTAAAGGCCTGATTTAACATCCCTGTTTTTGGTCAGTTGTCACCCTTACACAAGGTCCTGTCACCAGTGCAAGGGAAAGCACGACAACATTAGCAGCGCGGTAAGAACACGAGTCGGACTCCCGGTGGAAATGGTGCCTACGCGGAGGTGGTCTATATTCGTCAGGAGAACTAACCCGGTGTTATTTTGGGTGAGCCACCTCACAAACATTTCCAGAACAGTCCGTTCATGCACGGGCGCTCCCAGCGGATTTATTACTACTAACCTGATAAACACAAGCACGGCGGTTTAGGGGGTTGAATAATTGCCTCATCACCGCTGGTGTGTTATCGGCACATTTGCCGTCTGCTTCGGACGTCGGTCTCGAGTATTTTGGAATCGCATGCCCTCCAATATAATAAACTGAAGAGCTTGTGGAGGTATAATAATTCAGAGATATTAATAAGTGCTTCTTACCCGTTTCTGGTACAAGACATCACTCTCACAGTAGACTAGACTTCTGGTACAAGACGTCACTCTCACAGTAGACTAGACTTCTGGTACAAGACGTCACTCTCACAGTAGACTAGACTTCTGGTACAAGACGTAAGATGGTTTTCCACTTTCCCTCCGCAAGAAATGGGGGGTACACTTTTTGAAATAGGTCTACCTTCCTCATCCGAATAATTAGTACGTATGCGTATATACCTGAACGTTGTTTATAACATACGTACGTCAATAATAGCAATTGGCATATGTCGTACATCAGACCTCCCCTCACTTCACACCGGGATGGTGAAAGAGCTAAGACCAATAAACAAACAAAATAACCGCTCGCCGCTGAGATCTCCCATATGAGCACAATGTTTAGTGTCTGCCATGACAGGTTGTTAGTTAGTTACGAACCAGTGCGGGATTCTAGTCTTGACTTCTCAAGGTTCTGTTCCTCACCAATAAACACGTTTGGTTTCTGTCAACCGTCGTCTTCAATAATAGAAAGAACACGGTAGGGCAGTTTAAAAAGTTGTTTTTAGCACCGAGTCTTATCATCCCGTTCGGATTATATGCTTAAGTACTAATTACACTAATGGGCTAGGAACTGGGAAGGTTGCTTTTAGATGAAGTGAGCCCGCATTTGCGTGGAGAATGGAAAACTATTTAAGGAAAAAACACCCCCGTTTCACCCGACCAAGATTCGAACCTCGACTTCCCCGTCCTCGGCAGTCGAGCTCAACACGAAACTAGCGCGTTAGCTAACTACGCCACCGAGGCGGGTTTAAAAAAAGTTGCTATAGTGGAATTTCGGTAGGGACGGCCTTTTAGAAAATACGAACTTCTTTTTTTTTTTTAGCCAACAACGCCTCTTAGTGGTCAGAATTCCTGGTTACAGATCCAGAGGTCCCGGGTTCGATCCCCGGCGCAGGTCTGTGCCTCGTGAAGACAAATGAAGAGCTCCTCGTAGAGACACTAGTAAAGGAATTATTAATCCCGCCCAAGCTTTAGCAAAAGAAAGGCTTCGCCAACCACTTTTGATTTTAACTATAAAGTTAACATTGGATTTTTTTGGAAGATTGCTGGTATTTATCAAACTTACAATTCATAGCTCTAGATCAAAACCTGTCCGAAACCTTCTACATTATTTTCATGGTTTTGTTCCGAAAGTTCTAAAACACCAATAATAATGTGTAAAACCATTTTTAATGTAACTACGCAATTTTTTTTTTCAGTAAAGTCCCTAACATTATTCTTTAGGAATGTCGTCTGTAAATTTCACAAAGCACAGAATTTTTTCCATGAAAATTAAAATGCTACAAATAATACAAACGTGGTAGGCACAAATTTAAAGACGAAGCAATTTTTTTTTTTTTGTATCCAGAGTAAGATTACCGGTATTTAGATATGTACACGAGATGAATTTATTTTAAACTTACACGGTTACATATTCGTGTAGTTTTAATTATCATTATATTCATTTATTATAGCACTCTTGTGCTCTATTTTATCTTGATCATGTTTGTACTGTGTTGACACGACAGGTGGTATGATGTCATAAGATTGTCCGGCCTTGTTTGACAAGTCACTTTTCTCTGTGTTATACGAGACTGGAAGTATCCTATTTTACTATCATGTGTACGAAGCATGGATATTGCGATACTTTAGACAAAATATAGAGATTTGAAGGCAGAATTGTGTCCTATTTATGAGTCCTCAATTCCGAAGAAGTTTACCCTCAAAGTCTTTCCTTGACGGATTAAACTATGGCTTTTTCTTATAAGATACTCCATAGTGGTACGTGTATAGTATAATTTTAGTAGGAAGAACAGTAGAAGTTAGTTACTAAAGTTACTAAAACAATCTTAATATATTCATACATCAGGTAATGTTATCTGCACCGGTTAACTTTTGATAGATATTATCAATACCTATAAAATAATACAAATACTATAAGAAATGTTATTAGTGCTGACCGCAAAGAAATAAGTTTTGATTTTCTCTACTGTTCGTCCAACCAAAATCAGGGTATGTGTGTTTACAAATGTGGTAAGATTTATTTATTTTGTTGTTGTTAAATGTTGTATTTAACAATATGTATATTCTGATGTATATGAAAGAAGAAGACTTAAAATATCATATACATAAAGTAACAAAAAAATAAAAATAGTTTTGTAATAAAACGTCTTTAAGGTGACGAGTGTGTTCTGAAATGTAATGACAACTTTTTACCTTCATTTAAAAAGTTTGTCGTCTAATGCCGCTATGTTCATGACAGATGTTCAACAACTGTTGATATCACCAGATGAAGAAAATTAAAATCTTGCGTTTCTACTGGAGCGATATTTGATTTAGTTTGACCAAAATAAAAAAAAGTTTTGCTGTAAAAAGTGCAAAAACACTGGCCTTTTCTCGCGCACATTCCATCCCAACTTAACACGTTTGTTTGGAATGCATTCATTGAATCATTCATTTATTCATTAAGTCATAGAGGTTAGCGACAAAGTATTTTCTCGTCGGTCACAAGTGCTTGTAATAAAAATATCAAAAGAATTAATTTTGTTTAACCCTGTGACCTACTATTCGTTCGGGTTGTACACTTAAGTACTAATTACGCTAATGGTTTTAGGGATTAGGAAGGTTATATTTCGAGGAAGTGTACCCGCATTTGGGTGGAGTACTAGTGGAAAACCATTTTGGAAAACCCACCCTCAGTGCACCAGACCTAGATTCCAACCTCGATCTCTCCGTCATGACCATGCGGCCACCGTAACCGGGTGGTGGTTAATTACGCGCAAGATTCTAGTAGTAGCCTGGGCGATGTCTTCAAGATCTGGTCACGCCACTGTCCGAGACGATATTTCCTGTCTAACCCCCCCCTCCTCTAAACCCCATGCTTCCTAAATACTCCACACCCACGCCACCTACCCCAGCTTGTACTTGGGGTTCATAATTTGGGTGATATGGCCCACGCAAGTCAGCCTGTCCGGTGGGGCACATCTTTGGGGTATATAGCCCACGCAAGTCAGCCTGTCCGGTGGGGCACATCTTTGGGGCATATGACCCACTTTGAATCTGCTTTGCTTGTAAAACACACATTCCTGGTGAGATTGCAACTATGTTGGTGAGGGTTGCGTTGGAAAGGGGTTAGCTGCTACTTCTGAAGCACATAATATTTTGTAAATCAATGTTATATTTAGTTAAAGTGCGTGTTTGATTTACTTGTGTGTATTTATTACGGGTTTTTGTTCATATTTTTAGGTCATTTTTTGAAATTTAGAATTTTTCTGAATTTTAAAGTAATTTAAAGGTAATTTTTAAAAATCATTTTTAGGTGATCAATATCCGGGCCCTGCTGCTCACTAATGAGTAAACAGACACAGCGATGGAAGATAGCACAGCCCTTAGGGGGATGTCATCACACCATAATTACCGTTCGTGATCACGCCACGGGGAGGGGGGTTGTCAAGGCGGATCTTTTCCGATCACACCACTGGTACAGTAAGAGCAACGAAGAAATACAATCTAACCTCAAATGCACCCGCATTCACCCTGCGAACAAGACGTTAATCCGCATGACACAAATCATCAGCAACACTGGACTTGTTATCCCTCGCTGAGGCTCCGGGGGTAACTTGTTGATGTCGCGACGACGGCAACGTTGTGTTCCGGCAACGTGAGTCGCGGTGGAACAGGAGGAAGTCCCGGCAACGTGAGTCGTGGTGGAACAGGAGGAAGTCCCGGCAACGTGAGCCGCGGTGGAACAGGAGGAAGTCCCGGCAACGTGAGCCGCGATGGGACAGGAGGAAGTCCCGGCAACGTGAGCCGCGGTGGAACCGT
>CABFWB010000255.1:197521-215273 GCA_902151455.1 Timema bartmani
CCCCAAAACCACCGAGGTTGACCCCTGACTCTATGCCAGACTTATATTGTCTGGTTTTCCGGTGATGGTTAGGTAAAGGTTCGAATCCTGAACAGTTATAATGAAAAGGTGTTTAACATTTTCACACACTCCCCATTGGTGAAAATGCGGATACATTTCCTATAGATCCTAACTTCATCGTCCCTAAACATTAGTGTGCATAGTAAACAAACTACGACACCACTTATTGATGTTATACTCCCAAACCAAGCAATAGAAAATATTTTTTTGTTAATTTAGATTCTTGATGAGTTAAACTTTTTTTTAATGATTAAATTGGTGCCGTTAGTGATTTTTTTTTAGCGCTAAACGCTCAGGTCATACGCTTATGTACTAATTACGCTAATGTTTTAATGGATAAAGAAGGTTAAATTAATAAGTGTATCCGCATTTGCGTAAAAAAGGAATTAAAACCCATTTTGGAAAAAAAACATCCTCAGTACACCCGACAGAGATTCGAACCGCGATCTCCCAGTCATCAGAAGTATAGTCTACTGCGAGATTCACGCCTTAGACCACGCGGCCACCGATACGGGTTACAAAAATCATTCAGTATTCACTAAACTACCCTTAATTTTAGAGCCAGAATTAAAAATCACGATTTAACTTCGAAGTAATATACCAAGTTTGATCAAAATTTAATATAAACCGTTTTAGGTGCAGACAGACAGACAGACAGACAGAGGGCAGTAATAATATTAATACCCAGTTTAGGAGATTCGAGGTCACATAAAACGTCAATATTAAATAATAGCTTCTAGGTATAAAATGTTCAAGATCAGAAAAGAATACTTTCTCTGTATGATATAGTAAAAATAGAAATATTAAGAATACAGTATCTTAATTCGGTTTTGTTTACAAGCCGGCGGGAGTCCTTGAACCAAACCTTGCCGGCGACCGTAAAAGAGAAAGAGGGCACCCACCGCCTGTGTGAATATTGATTATGCCGCTGACGGGAGGGGGAGAAATCTCGACGCAGTAAAAGGCATGTTTTCCATCCCTCCAAGCAAAGATACACCCTTCCAGGAGATTAGCAGAGCGGAAGAGGGAGGAACAGTATTTAGTAACTAGGGGATGAATGATGAGTCACCCCTCTTACACCCACAGACTACAAACATCACCTACCCTACCCTAAGAGCGCCGTTAGACTGATATATTTCAGTTCCAGATGAATCAAATCGGTTGGCCAATTTAAGACATCTTGGGGTATTTATTATTTATTTGAGGTATTTAACGTGCACTTTCTGAACCGACTGATTATATCAGCACACGATAATTTCTATGAGTAAGAACGAAAGAGCCTACCAATTTTGAGGGTAAAAGTATTTTCACATACCTTCCAGGGTTCTTTTACATGCCACAATCGGCATGGGACCGGCATCTTTACTGCCCCTCCGAAGGAAGTTGTGCTACGGATTTATATCGGACCTCAAGAAAAGCAGTCGACCCCAGTTGGGTTTGAACCCACGAAAATCGGGTCCTGAGGCGAGCACTTTATCCCAAGACTACCGAGGTCGAACATTAGATATGGAAATCAATAGATTTGAATCACAGGACAAAGTACAAAATCAGGTCTTTCAAAATATTAATAAATATAATTATATAAACTTATAAAGATTATATATAAGTATAATGTACAGTAGAATCTAGGCAGGAAAAAAGTTTAAGCAATTACAAACTTTATTCAAGTTAACATTGATAAAACTTTTACAAGATCATAAGGGTTATTTTTAAGTATTGTTACTATCTACCAAAAGTGACAGCGACAGATAACATGACTTTACGTATGAAAACATAAATATATATATAGTAACTTTTCTGTCTTCCTATGAAAAGTGGACTGTATATATATATTATATTAAGTGTTTTTAATTAGGTGATATTGTGCAACAGGTCTTACTACCCATTCAGGCTATAGGCATATCTATACTTGTTAGGTTGAAGTTGAGGAAGATATAATTTATAAGAAAGTGTGTCCACATTTGCGTAAAGGAGGGGGGTGCAAAACTACATTTACCATCACCAGAAAATCAAACAAAACTCCAATTTTATTACAAATGGATATTTCCGGCAGCTGGCAAATGTTTCTAGATCTACTTTCACGTATTCATACGTCAAGTCAAGTGATGTGCAGAGCTGTGATGTTTGAATGATACTATTAGACCTATAAAATAATACTAAATCAACGTCAACCGCAGAACATTTGTTGATATCTTCTAATTGGCGCTTCAAAGCTCCATTCGTAAGAAAATCGTGCTATAGATGAACTTGACCTTTAGTCCGCGTAGCCACCTGTGCGGGTCATTTGGTCGGGGAACAGAGTAGATGACAGACAACACAAGTCCACCCGATTCTGTCAGTTTCTGTGTATTTCACATTCAGGTTGCATGCTATCGCTGTTTCGCCGTTCTTTCCAAACCATCTCAGAGNCTCAAGATGCGTGTTAGTTAGCATTAACAATGATGATTAAAAAACTTAAACCAATATATGTTTAATCCCTACTAGCTGTACTATAATGTATCGAGAAGTTACTTCATGTGTCAATCACTCAATAATTGATTTAAATTTTAGACACAAAATTTAAGCAACCAAAAATTAACAGAAAAAAAATAACTAAATAAATGACGAGCTTGGAGTGGTTTTTTTCTTTTTTCACACTTTCTAATTTTTGGTATATCAATAAGCTCAACAAATGAAACAGTTGGAGCAAAAAACATGATAGCCCTCATTCATTTAGATGGGATATTTTCGATATTTAAACTGCTATAAGATCCAAAAATCTACAGTAGCTCCATGGCTTATTTGGTGCTGACTGACAGCTCACAGCTTTGAAAAGCTACCAGACCAAATTATGTATCCCTACGCCGAACCGTATGATCTGCAAAACACATGTATTTAGCAGTTGTCACTTCTGACAGTCAAAATTTAGGTATATACCTAAATGTTGACTGTCAGAAGTCAGCTGTGAACTGTCAGTCAGCACCAAAGAAGCCATGGGGCTACTTACTGTAGCTATGGAAAATAAATAAAATTTTGTGAGATTAGCTACATTCAAGATTCTGATAAACTAGGTCTTTTAAAACACCGGGTCAAGAATGTTTACAGTTCCTATTGAGGAAATATAAAAAAAAAAACCTTGCCTTGCAGTGTTATTAATTACAAAAGACACAAAAACAAAGTCAGCCATCCACAAACAAAGACTATTTAATTCTTATTTAGAAAATATTTCCTCTACTAACCTATATTTCACAAGGATCGCTAAAGGAAAAAGTCTCCAGCAGCCACACTTTGCACATTTTTTTTTCCATAGCGCACACAAATATTGCTAATAGGATATTATTTTTTAATTTCCTGTGCCCAACACAGATTGTAGATTTTTTTAGAGCTAACATAATTCAAACTTTCGCCTTTATTAAGCCTCTTATGTGAACTCAATTAACAACGGATTGAAATAAAAGTTACAGAATTGCCAAATTAAAAAAAACAACTATTATCCTACACTCAATTATATACTATAATTAACCATAATAGTTATATAAAATTATATGTTGTGTGTTTAGGGCCTATAATAATAAAAAGGCTCACTTTTTTTGTGTCCTGAGGAATTAATAACACTCCATGATAAGGTGTGTTTTTTTTTTGTACAAATATTTGTTCTCAAAAGGAACTGTAAGTATTCTCTACCCCAACACAGATTGTAGTTCAAGAGGTTCACTACCAGAAATCAAGTTTTACTGCTAACACATTTTTAAATAAAATGAGGGTTATCGTGTACTCGCTCTGAACCTCTCAAATATCAAGCATAAAATCTTATAAATCACACCCACTGCAAATGTTTTTACTCTAATAAACTGATATTTAAGTACTCGATTATTAAATTACACTATCTATCTTGGAGAACTTACAATTAAATTTAGGCCCTATGTATAGGAACAAATCTTGCAAATGGATTCAAAACTTTTGTTGAGTAATTATGCTAATTAGGCCTAGCTATCTACCAATAAAAATTTCAATTAAAACACTTGCAAGTGATTTTTTTTTTCAAACTAAAACACCAAGGATAGCTTGTGGCCTTGATAATTTCATTATAATGTATTAGGTTAATTTTAGTGGTAAGGACCTTATTCGATTATTACCTTTTAAAACATTTAACAATGAGCTGGTATGTTTTTGGTACATTTGTTTAAGGGTCATTCTAGTAAAACAAGATGTACAATATTTTTAAAAAATTAAAAAATTATTTTGTTTGATTTTATGAATTGATATTTTTCTACTTAGCCTTCAGAACAATATAAGCTTACTAGCCATAAATAATTTCATCATTTATTTATTTTTTTAAAAATAATTAAAATTTGTGTACCAGGACAATACAATAGTGCAACTGGTGCAACTGGTGCAACTGGTTCAACTGGTGCAACTGGTGCAACTGGTTCAACTGGTTCAACTGGTTCAACTGGTTCAACTGGTTCAACTGGTTCAACTGGTTCAACTCAGAGTAAGGATATAGATTAGAGTATAACATTAGAATGATAGCAACACAATTTAGTTATTTAAAAATAAGGAATGTCGCTGAATGTGAACTGAGGCGCACGGCTGCCACATGGTACTGGATGTCCAATCTTCTTTTTAACATCATCAAAAGAGTAACTAAAAATCTCTTTCTTGTGGGGCTTTTTAAATGTCATATCAGTGGCTGGAACCATGACATTCACTTCACCTACATTTTCTGATGATGCCAGCACTTCACCAGGATATTGCTGGCCTTCATATGAGCCGACGAGAGTGCATCGGTCATTGGTGAAACAGTGACAAATTATGCCGGGATGACGATCAACTTAACTTTAACTTAACGTAACGGTCACTTAAAGTAAAATATCTCTCAGGACATATCTTACGTTGTTAAGTTAACTGCAAGTCAACGTTAAGTTACCTGCATCATGATCCCTTCCATTTAAACATACGATGAGATCCTTTACGTTAAGTTACGTTAAGTTGATCGTGATCCCGGCATTAGTGACCTAAAGTATAGTGTTTCTGGTTCATTGAAACTATGGATTGCCTGATTGTACCTTTGAAAGGGATCAATGACTTCTCAGACAAGAATTCTGCATGAATGGCATCAATATCTCTTCATGTGATTTCAAACAGAAATACACCTTTGCATTCTTTGTTAAGTGCAACAAATAGACCTTCAAATGTAGGTAGCTCTTTTCCCTCTGCTACTATGCAATCTGCTGTCCTTTTCAAAATTCCGCCTATTCCATCCGGAGTGCCTTTACCATATCCTGCTTTTGAAAAATTCCAAGAGCTTAACCATAAATTAGTGGAAACAGTTGGTAATACTTTTGTCATAAAATAAAAGTTTGTCTTGTTCCTATACTGGGGGCGAGTCACTATAAAAGTAAACTTTATTAATGGGTCTACTGTCCATTACTTTCTCCAAAATCGGCTTTGTCTCAATGATTTTGACAAGGAACAAAATGCTGTGGCAGTTGTTACATCCTCATTGTTTAGATAATACACTCCAGTGTGTAATGTGACTTGCGTTTTGGAAGCACCAAAGTGATTGGGCTTCTTTGCTGTATTTCAAATTGTAATTTTCGCTGAAATCTATGTGGAAAAGATCAGCATTTTCTGGAAGGCAGTCTTTAATTTCACTTAGTGTACTAAGCTGGTGTTTTGCACTGGCTGCATATATCATAAAATTGTTAACACACAACTTAAAAGCTTGAACCATTTCACCGGTAGTTGCTGGAATGTCTTCTTTGGTTGTTATTTTTACAATCGCTGGTTTCCCTTTGACTTCCCTTTTTTACTTCTTTGTGAACCCATTTCTTATAACTCATGTTTTCACTACATTCAAAATCATTGCACGGCAGGCCTCCGCCGTGGTTCGGATCCCACGTTAAACTGTAGGTCCTCCATTTCATCTCACAATCACCCTACCAAATGTTACACATTAGCGTAAGTGTGTATAGCTCGAACGGGTAATAAGAAACTACATTATCTTTACATGTATCACATTTATGAAGCATACAGTTTCTTTGCCTTCAGAATTTCATATAGTTTTTAAAATTATATCATGCGGACATTTTGTTTCAAACACCTTCAAGGAAAATATCTTTTCTGTTATGAGGTTTATGTTTTCATGGATTACACACAAACAGGTATCCAAAATGGTTGATATTTACAAAATGTTGCATAGCATGCTTTGTAAGAACCTTCACTCTCATACCTTTTATGCAACATTTTCAATGATTCGTTCAACAGGTGTTTTTGTTTCTTCACTCAATCTTGTCAAACAGTTTTTTATACCTGACGACTGTTTTCATATTTCTCAAGGAAAGATTTAATACTGTGCTGAAGTTTATCAGCGTCACCTTTCACTTTTCTTTCATAAATCAAAACACTACAATTCTGATAATCAGCAAAACATCTAGATCTTAGTAAAGATTTGCTTTTATTCAAACATTTGTATTTTTTTAATTACTTTTCCAGATAGTATTTTGACAAAAAGTTGTTTGGATTTTGCACTGTTAAGTTGATCATAACTGTCTTTAAGTTGTTTTTCTAATACATTACCAAAAACCAGTCTTTTGACTTCGATTGGAACCTTCTCACCTCTCAAAAGTTTGATTACTTTACTATGTTGTGTAAGATCATTACTTTTATTCTCATTCTTGTTTCTTAGACTGTAATACCTTTCCTTGTACTTCTTTGCTTCGCTTTTACATTTTTCAAGGTCATATTTCAATTCCTTGATCTGCAAATAGGCTTTTGCCCAATCTCACCTGACTTTTTTTTCTCCTAGACAATTTTTTTCCAATCAATATCAACGGTTGGGTTGTTATTTGATGGACCAGGAACAGGTTCAGGTGAATCATTTTCTTCATTCGGTGTCAGTGTCTGGACATGAGTAATCACAGTTTTGTTTTTTTCCTGTACCGTTTGGAATTTTCTTTCCATTTCTTGTGTGTGATTCTATTTTCTCTTATCGCTCATATTTAACATGTCTCTATATAACTTTTCTTGTAACAAAAGTCCGGGGTAATTTTTCATCTCTCTTTTATTCTTCTTCTCTGCAAGTCTTTTCTTCAATAAACTTTCTTGTTCAGATTATTTCTTTTCACCCATTTTGTTAGCTGCACTTCAAATCTGAAAATATTTTCATATTTTTATCCACACAATGTACGTACAGAATAGTCTAGCATTTCAAAACGGGATTGTGACATCTGTACACACAATTTTAAGTAGAAAACTAGGTCTATATTAAAATTTGAAATGAGGTTTTAGAAGAAAAAGTAGATATGCTTCTACCTTTGATTGTATTTTTACCGCTACAACCTAACCTCTATTAATTTACATATGGCAGCATAGACTTAGAAAAAAAAAAGTATTAAATTGCCTCCAACTATTTTAGTTTTAAGAATTAATAGCCAGAGCTATTATTTATGCTTATTAGTGGGGATTACTCCACCTAGATATCATATTCCAGCCAGAGGTCCCGGGTTCGATTCCCGTGTCCAGGTGTCATTTTTCAATTTTCAGAATATATTTTAGTTTTGTTAAGATAGGCTGATTTCCTTTAAAATTGTATAAATATGGAAATCAGTGATAAAATGTAAGTATGTTCTAAAAATCATCAATTACTACCTAGGATGTAAATAACATCACTGTCCTGTTATGTTGTCATTGTCTTGCCTCGTTATAGCAATGATGAAACAGGCTTCAGAAAGCCATAAAATATTCTATGGGTTTCCCAGTGTCTTAAACAATCTGTTACAAATGAAAAGGATAAGAAAGATGAGTTTTAAAGAAAGTATATAGTTAAACTAAACAACACCGATACACACGGTCAGGAATTGAATTCGGTTCTCTCAAGTAAGTGTCAAGCAAGCTATCAAACATAGAACTCTGCACGTTGCCGGTTATTTGATTGTTAAACCATCCAGAAAATAGTGTTTTAGAGACAAACTAATACTTATTATATCTGATTCTTTTAAAATAGGCTAAAAGAGAGATATTAAGAGTTTAAAAATATAAGAAACATTATTTTATTAAATACCTGTAGTCAGACTCATTTATCTGGGAAAATGACTGTTAAAAAACATAAAAACTCAAACACTTATTCTTCTGTGAAAATGTAAGAATAACTTATCACAAAGCAACTTTAATGGCCACACTTCCTATTAGCTGATACTCAGACCAACACATTGCTACAACCTTTTGAACTTTGCTGTCATCTAATCAATGCTCAAACAGATGATACCAATTATACCAGGACAATGATGATTTTCTTGGAGACTGCTGTTGAATGCTATTTCCAGGAAGCTTTTAGTTGTAGATAATTTATTAATTACTGTTAATTATTAGTTCTAAAGTTCAAATAAATAAATAATATTACATTTTACAGTTTAAACATGTATCTCTTAGGTTAGTAAAATAATTTAGCAATATCTGTGACAAACAGGACAGTGACATTTTAATCATAAAAAAAATATTAATCAAAATAAATTTTCATCTGTCTTTATAATATTGTATGTAGGGAAAAGGGTATTTATGATTTTACTATATACATTTTTTTTTCACTTTAGCCCAAGAATATGTGGGCCCGAGTTACACTAATATTGGCTGTTTTAATAGAATGACACTTGATTGAAAATTAGAAAGTTGTATGCACCGAGGGTTGGATTCTAGCACTTATACAAGCAAATTTACGATTATAGCAAAACAATCATTGTTAAAAAAATTAAATAGTTTTGTTTAAAAAATTCTTAGAAAACTCGCCTAATTAATTCACAGAGGAACATAGTCTTGTAGTCTTATTCTATCAGGCTCTCTTAATCCTTCAATTCCTTCTAATAAAAATATTCTAAAAACAATAGATGATAGAATGTTTTATTTATTCACACATGAAAAGTTAGGTTAAGCTCAGTTGGGACTATTAAAAATCATTTATTTCTAATAATTTGACACTGGGGGGGGGGGAAGAATCTCCCACTCGGCGCGCACTCTTCCTTAGAATTATTTTTTGAGTGGATTGATTATTAATTTAAACCGTGGACCTGTCAAAAGATTTTACAAAAAATGCTCTGGTCAATTTGTCTTTTAATATGGAAGATGATAAAACAAGACCAGAAACTCAAGAGAAATTATTTTAAAATTCCAAATAAAGTAAATCAAATACAAAATTTTACATTTTTAATCACGTACCGGTAATCCTAACTAATCCTAGCAGTTTCCAACGAAATATTCATATTTTATGGGTACCTAAACAATAGTTTTCCATCATTAATAAACTTGAAAAATACACAAAAATTAATATGACTACCAAACATATTGTGGAGAAAGTAATTTAGGCTTAACTCGGATATAAATTTACAGTAAGGTGGGTCTACAGGTAACTATTAGATGTAGTCCTAATCCTAGAAAATCGGGTGAATGAAGTGGCTAAAGAACGTTTACGGTTCTTTTAAATATATTTCATCACGAAAAAAAAAACTTTTAGTGATATTAATTCTATAAGACACAAAATTAATGTCAGCCATAAAAATATTTTGCTTGGTTAGTTAAACAATGAATTAAAATGTCTATCAGAATAGGCTCCACATAATATTATGACAGCTTTGCATGGAAATAACTACTCTCTAAATGTATTAAGCTACACAAAATTGTGATTAAGGCCCTGATTTAACTTTCATAGACTTGAAAGGTTAGGTTAAGCTTGTTTGATTGACTTTATTATAAACAAATTGTGTTTGCTATGGAAAAAAGCAAGATGTTCAAGGCGTGGTTGCTGTGGACTTAAGCATCTCGCAATAGATACTCTGTGGAATATGTGAGTAGAGCAAATGTTTTCTAAATTATTAATTAAATAGTCTTAGTACATAGGAGTCTGACTTTGCTATGTCTTATGTAGGCCTAATTAATAACGGTACAAAGCAAGGTATTTTTTGCACAAAAAAAATATTTTCTCTGAAAGAACTGTAAAAGTTCTTGACCAAATGTGTACTAAATCTCTAACTCATATGTTATGTTAATAGCCACCAAAATATAAAATCTATTTAGTAGAGGAGATAACTTGAATAACCCCAACTTAAATTTTAGATAAATCTACATGGAGAAATACCCATTACTTTGAAAAGTTAAAAAACTGTGATATGTGGGGTTACATTGAAATATTTCTAAGAATCTTTAACTGGTTTATATAATACATTTATATTAAGGTGTAAAAACTAAAATTGGGCTTTGATTATCTATCAGTAAACTGTGGGTAGTCAAATGATCACTAACAATGTAAATAAAAAAACCGAGGACTTCATAAAACTCAATAGTCTTAAAGAAGAATTTTTATAATTATATAATAATAAAAAGTAGTTATATTCATACTTTCAATCAAACAATTTTAAAGGGGGTTACATGAGTCACAAAATTTATATATGTGCTAATCTATTCTTAATAAACAAAGTGTGGCATTTTAATTATTACAGTGGCACTGTGACAGTCCAAAAAAAGGAGTGCAAATCCATTATAAAACCGTTAGTAATAATGCAAAACAAAGTAGAGAATTCAAAACAAACTTACCTATGCCACTTTGTAGATGAATGTAAGTTTGGTATAATATTTCCCGAACAATTATTTATCACTGAAAACCTTTAACAAGAATCACTCACTTTCCACTGGCGAAAAATCGTGTGATCTGATATGAGAGAATGAAACTAATCCTAGTGGCAGTTTTTACAACTAAACTTGTGGTAAATTTAAGAAAACTCTTTTGCATAAAATGAGTCAAAGCTATGATATAGAAATATATATAATTTAACTATATAAAAGCAAGTGTTAGGAAAAACGAACCATTTATTTATAGCTAGAGTAATTTTAAAATACAGTTTGTAACATAAGAATATTATATAAGCGATTTATTGAATTGACAAGTTATTTCTCTTCATTAACCGATAGATAGTAAATTACTTTGTGTACTTTTAAGACTAGTGATAATGTAATATTATAATTAACTTAAAAATTAGAGTCAAATCTGCATCCCAGTATAATAATTAAGAATAGACGTAGGAAAAATAATCTATTTACTGAATCGTTGGTCATAGAAGCCATTAAAGTACCATAAGTTAGTTCACAATCCAAAGAATTAAGAGTAAAGGCAAGTGTACAGAGATGCATAAATATACGTTAGGTTTTTAATGTTTGAGATTGATTCACAGCCCAAAAAATAAAAATAAAGATAATTATATGTTAATGTGAGGATATGCATAAGTTGCACATTTGGATAATATTTCAAATCATATTTATGTTGAGTTTCTTTCATTTATACACTAATTTTTTAGTATATAGCTTATCAATTTTAATTTGCTAAAATAATTGTTCCCTTTACTTTAAATGTGAACGTCGACTCAACATGCCATAAAGTATTTTATTTTTTACCTACTTTACTTGTATCGATTCAAATATGAATTAGTAATCGCCCATATTATTTAAATTGTAAAGTCAAAGGGGATAACAAAATGTATTTCCTTCTTTCGTCCAAATAATCCTTTCAAACAACTCAAGATATATACAAGACCCGTTTTACAGTCTTGAAACAGGATAGACTCGCCATGATCTGTTGGAAACTGATGGAAAAGACCCGCCTTGGTGGCGTAGTTAGCTAATGAACTAGTTTCATGTTAGCTAGACTGCCGAGGATTGAATCTCAGTTGGGTGAACTGGGGGAGGTTTTTCCTAAATAGTTTTGCACTTGCCCTCTGCACAAATGCGTGTTTAATTCCTCTAAATTCAACCTTTTCAATCCATAAGTGTACCTAATTAATACTTATGCGTATAACTCGAACAGTTAGTAAGATGCGGGGCTAATTAAATAAATAAAAATAATGGGAAAGAGAAAATCGGCTCCATTTTCATCTACTGGGAGAATGCATGACTACCAAGTGGTAATATTAAATAAACAGCGATCTAATCCTGTACATAGCACATAGCGAATAATTCATAACCCATAGTGCGCAAGAAGTTTTGATATGTTAATTTCAATGATAGCGTTTATAATCGATACATAATGAATAGTGAAAAGTGAACAATGCTTAATATTTTTTTAACTTTAACTTCTTATATATTATGTATGAGGTGTGGTTAGAAAATCAATAAATTTGAGACGTATTAGCCAATGAGAATATGAGGAGAGGCTATAGTCAAATAAAAGTCAGTACACAAACCATACGAAAATCATCTTATATGTTCATCTCTGAATTGCTTTGGGGTAGCCATATTTGTTTGTTTTAGCGTCAATGACCACGATTGTACATAATATAATTGAAAATTAATAGATTATATAAAAATCAAACTTGATTTAATAGTACATACAAAATTTAAATTGGGTTGATTTCGAGTTTCAAAAGATACAATTTAACTAACGTGGTTTTGCGAGTGAACCATTTATTAAAGTATTTTTAGAGTCCTTGTTTAGTAGTAAAATTAGAACGAGTGCTACTGATGGTGTAGCACGTGCCTATGCATGGGACGGCTGATTTTTTTTCTGTTGGTGCTAGGGTGGTGGGGGGAGGGGGGGGGGGATGACGCAAAAATGTAGGGAATTGAAAAATAATGTAAGTTATCTAGAAAAATATATTTAAATTTATTTATTCCCTGTCAGAGCCTTTCTCCAAACCCCCTAAAAGTGTATTAATGCGAATCACAGTAAGTTTATTTTACGCTATGTTATGCTGATAAGTGTGTTTTTATTTCTTGAGATAAAGAGAGATGAAACTGTTTTGGATCCCTAAACTAAATACGAACTAGAGTTCTTTTGGTTATTTATGTCGGAATCAGTTTTAGTTAAGAATTATTAAAGCAATCGGAATATCACATAACACATTTTTCCTTTTTATATAATATCCCTAAATAAAATCTGATGCTACAATTGAGATCTCAAACAAATGTAAAAATCTAGAAATTCTTTTAGCACACCTAAAAAATGGATACATTGAAGCCATTGATCTGTGTAGTGAATTGAGACCACATGCGAGCAATATCTACCAAGCGGCTGCCACGGTTAATGATTATAGTGCCGACATTTGCGGATAGTGGGTATCATGTGGTCAACACAACACACTCCAGTTGTTAATTTCAGTTTTCTAAACTTGAGCTGCTTCTGATTAATTCAAATAGCTCCGCATTTGTTCTCACGACTCTGAGTTTGACCCCATTCCAGACCCACTGCTACACAGCTGAATTTTGAAATCGCCCGAAATTGAGCTCGGGACCTCTGGATCTTTAGCCATGAACTCTGACCACTAGAACACAAATTCATTAATTATGCCAAATTCTAATAAAAATAATACATAACACATAATGCACATAATTTGGGACCACATTATTCCCAATGATAGCTTTCTAAACCTGAACATAATGAATAATGTACTATTCATAAAGCTGATTTAACATCCAGAAGTTTAATTTAAGTTATAGTATATTTGATTATTTAATTTATTTACAGCGCTTATAGTGTCAAAATAGAACTAAGCTCACACCTTTTATCTTTCAGTGTTGGCCTTCCTGGGTTGAAATTTTCATTTTTTTGTGCGATAGTGGTGGTGTGACCGCTCCCTCCATGTTAAGCGTAGAAACGTATGGGGAGTGACGGTAGCAATGTCTCTTGATACGCGAACTAATTCAGCTCTGTTCAAAAGAGCTGAGCAATTGAAACGATGGGAAGAATCTGAAACAAACCGAGAAACTACATCGCCTAAAGACACCTCTCGGAAAATACAGTTTTCGGCAGGATGTGTGTTTTTAGCAGCATGTGCATCAGGCGACAAGGAGGAGGTCCAACGTTTAATTCAGAGAGGAGCTGACATAAACACTGCAGACGCTGATGAGATGACAGCCCTCCATCAGGTACAATTGAAACTTAGCATCTTAAAAGATTAAATTCTTATTCAATTGTTTGTAATATCAAATCAAATTTAGCTAAAGTAATATAATAAGCTAAACGGCAAAGTGGGACGAACTTTTCTGACTACAAAATGGCCGTCCTCTACTCCAGCTGTGATATAAATAAATAATATATAAACCTATAAGAATGTGTTTATTTTTCTATCAAAGCTATCCAACTAGAGTACTGGCACGGGACCGATTTAATGACCCCAAACTACAAATACTTGAATGATTTGATATTGAAGATATTTGAGAAATAGACTTCCCTTTTCTAAACCAAATACAAGCAAACACCTATAGCTATTTTGTTTACTCACAAATTGTTTTAAATTTGTAGCTCTACCCAAACATCTTTATTTTAAATACCGCAATTCTCACTACAACAATGAGGTTAGTATTATTATAGGCCTTAAACAAAATACCTCCTGTTTTCTGTATAAAAGATCAGACAACTGTATTTCATTTTAATTTGATACCATCTTGCAGGGGGCAAAGGGACACAGTCAAAATTACTATTATTTTACTTAACTAAAGTTTAAATTTTGATTAGGTTACATTAAATTTCCATTTCACTAAACATTTTTTTGTTTTCATCCCATACTTTGTAATTTTTTCAAGGTTGACAGCCTTTTTTTTATATGTTATGTGTGTTGGGCTTTTTTTTTTTGACCTCCTCTATGTTCAAGCGGTCAAATTTCCTGTCTATAGATCCAGAGGTCCCGGGTTCAATCCCCGGCACTTCCAGATTTTTCTGTGAAGCAGTGGGTCTGGAATATGGTCAACTCTGACTTGTTCCCAGGACACATTAGGAGCTATTTGAATAAGGAAGTAGGGGCTCTGGCACAATCAGTTTCCAACACACGGCTACTCGGTCGTTACAGCTTGATTGTGGGCTGAAACCGTTGAGTTGGACTTTTCTAATGGTTACTTTGTATAAATGGGGCCTATCTAACAAACCAACAAAAGAATAAAAATTAGATATAAAACCAATCTATAATCTGTAGTCTAAAGTATGTTCATGATAGGTTTTTACCTGAATGACAGTTCAAAAATCATATGTTTAGGTTTTGGGCTGCCAACACTTGTAAAATGTGTCTTGCTATAGCTGTTAAGTTTTTTAATTACATGTTATATTTTACATTTAAAATAAGGTAAACTTAAAATAATTGAAATTTTTTTTAATAGATATAATAAATTATTTTATGATTATTTTATGGTATTTCAAAATATTTAACTGAATAAAATATTTCTACCCACTGCACGAGTGTACCATTTTAAGGAACTTGTTTCCGTAATGTTCAATCACATTTCGTCGGTCACCATTTTGAAGCTATAATTGGCAGACCTTTTGTGAAAGTGCCGCGAATAATAATTTTTTTAAATTTGAATAAAATAATAAAAATAATAAGCTTTGTGCCCAACTTCAAATAAATATAAATAATATTGACTTAAATTACTCTGGTTAACTATCACATTCATGCGTTACCATGTTTTAATTACAGTTATTGAAAGTGACAGATGTCAGCTGTTGGTGTAGGGATACACTAAGGACTATTTATAGTTGCTTTTTGAGCTGTCATCCAAGTAAACTAAGGTTGTGAATGTACTGTATGCTTGTAACCCATTTTATTTGCCTTATAGTAGACGCTACTAGTATTATGAGCTATCCAAGATTATCTGTACAGCTGTGGGTATCTGCATAATTCCACCTTAGTCATTAGGCACTTAAATTACACAATAACAACAATGTTTTGGAAGATTCTCTTGAAAACTTGAATGTTTGTTTTCCCATTGCTAACAAAACTTCTGTGATCACATTTTTGGAATAATACACTTCTTGGGAGAGATTACAGATGTTTTTTTTTGTCACATCACAATAAAAAAAATATGAATACATACAACAATACATATAACAAAATAATAACAATATTAAAATTGTTTGTACATTTTCTAGCCTTTAAAACTTTAGATGAGCTCACCTAAATCACAGAGGGATTTAACCAGTTCAAGGAATGGAATAGTCCCAAAATGGCATCTAAAGTGTTAATTGTTGTGAACTATACTGATATAACAAAACCTAACATTCTATATCTGTCAACATGCTTTCCCCCCAAATTTCTTGTACCTTCTTTAAACAAGGCTGTGGAGTCAGGAGACCATGGTGGCTTCAAACAGGGAAAACCTGGAAAAGTCAGGGAATTTTTGGATGACAGAGAAGCAGGGAAATGTCAGGGAATTTAACTGAAAATAAGGAAAAGTCAGGGAATTAAAAAATTTGTCTAAAATATCTCATAAATTTCACAACCAAACACTAAACCAAAAGTTAAAAATAGGCCTACCTAAATAAAATTACATTTTTATTTTTTAAATGACTGATAAAACTGTTTATGTTTAGTAGATACAAACTTTTTTTTAGTATGTGATCAATAATAAATAAAACAAAAGTCATCATCCACCATTAAAATTGGAAAAAAAGTAGTTAGGGAAAATTGAAAAATTTTGCCTGGGAAAAGTCAGGGAATTTTGTAAAATATGTTTTGTAGCCACCTTGCATACTGATTAGGCACCTGCAACTCTAGTTTAGTTTGTTACAACTTGCAAGAATCTGCTTCATGCATGTCCATGCCTGTCAGAGCCTGCTCCTTCTGACTGCCTTGCTATGTACCAGAAAAATACAGAACCATCGCTAAGACCATAGGAAAAAATAGGCCAGTGGTTCCCAAACTGCGGTAGGCGTACTACCAGTGGTACACACCATTATTCCCGGTGCTATGATACCAGCCAAATAAAATGAGCAAACATAAGTCAGAAAAAGATAGGGCCTAATCACATTTCATAAATATATTATGACCAAGTTCAAACAAAAGGAAAAACAGATTAAAAACAAGTGTTGCGTAGGGTTGTCAACACTGATTCTAGCTCAGACAGCCGCGTAATATGTAAGGCACCCTTAAAAAATGTATGCCAAAATAATAGAAATTAAGTTTTATATTGGTAGTACTCCAATTTACGGTACTTGATGGGGTGGTACACCCTTCTAAAAGTTGGGGAACTGCTGTTATAGACGAATGTTGATTAACAAAAACACAATGGCATTCATTGATAGTTTTTATTATATCCTAAAAGAGTAATAGTTTATTTTATGGTATATCATGAACATAGTTTTAGAAATACGAAACTAGAACAACCACAACACCTAATCAGGCATGTATCCAGGCGGGGGGCTCGTGGGGCTGAAGCCCCCCTCTTACCCTCCGAAATATAGACAAAAATTAAAAATCATTATAAAAGGATAAAAAAATTATAAAATATCTTGTCTTGTAGTTAATAAATTCCTAACTTAAAAAAAACAACAGTAATAATTAATTTCAGTTTCACTTTCTTAACAGGACTAAACATCGTGAATAATTAATAAGATGTAATATACTCATTAATTCCTCCATAGGCGGAGATAAAAATATGTCAACATTTTGGGAGAAAAAAAAATTACAGTTGACTCATGCTTGCATTCTTAATATACTTTTTATTACTTTTAATAGAAAATTTACTAGTTTTTTTTTATAAAAATCTATGTAAAACCAGTATATTTTCTATTAAAAGTCATAAAAAGTTTATCAATTATTAGTGAATGCAAGAATGGGTCTACTTCAACATATTTTTGTTCGAAATTTTGATATATTTTTCTCTCCGTGCAGGTCAGATTCGTGTCCCCCCCCCCTTGACCCCCCCACCCCCGCGCAATTTAGTCTTGAGATGACCGTCATCGCCG
>CABFWB010000255.1:228744-251543 GCA_902151455.1 Timema bartmani
CTACCGCATAGTTACATACACCCCTTACACACTTCCTCTACACATTTACCCTACCGCATAGTTACATACACCCCTTACACACTTCCTCTACCGCATAGTTACATACACCCCTTACATACTTCCCTTTCCCATACGAGAGACACAGTACGATCATCAGTTATTACTAATCAGAAGTATTGTGTTTTCCCATATTATCTCAAGAAAAATTCTGGTGCATTTATTTTAAGCACTACCTTAGCATGATTCACGTGTCCAGGTGTCATTTTTCAATTCTCAGAATATGAGATCTAAATGGAGAATTCCTCACTAAAAAGCATACATAATAGCTTCGGCTATTTGATTCTTTAATATTTCGTGCTTGTTTGGTGGAGGGGAAGTTTGGTAATCATATAGACCTGTGCCGGGACCGGGATTTGAACCCCGGGCCTTTAGAACAGAAGTTTTGACACCTTACCCCTAGACCGTCAGGTTTGTTGACTAAACTAACTCTTCGTAAAGACACCCGCCCCTGTTTTTGTTTGTGATACTAAGCGCTATGAGGCTGTGGTTTGCGGGCTACATATAGACCAGGTGGAGACCAAGGCTTACTACGTCTTGGTGGGGGCTAGTTCTCTCTTTCTTGTAAGCCTCCATTTGAACAGGTTTATTTGTGTTACTGGAGGGCGATGTCGTAGTGAGGTTCTTCCGTTTACATTTAAGGGAAATTATTAGTATTTAATTTGTTTAGCACCGCATCTTACTAACCGTTCGGGTTATACGCTTAAGTACTATTTACGCTAATAGGTTAGGCACTAGGAAGGTTGAATCTAGAGGAAGTGAACCCACATTCGCATGGAGGGAAAGTGGAAAAACCTCCTCCAGTTCACTCGACGGAGATTGGAACCTTGATCGCCCCGTCCTCGGCGGTCTAGTTCAACATGAAATTAGCGCGTTAGCTAACTACGCCGACGAGGCGGGTTACTATTATTATTATTATTATTATTATTATTATTTATTTATAGTGGCTACAGACAGGGAAAACATAAATGTCTGGGAATTTAACTAAAAATAAGGAAAAATCAGGGAATTAAAAAAATATTTAAAAATCCCATTAATTTCGCAACTAAACACTAGAACAAAAGTTAATAATACCTAAATAAAATAACATTTTAATTTTTTAAATAACTGATAAAACTGTTTATGTTTAGTAGATACAAACTTGTTTTAATATGTGATCAATAATAAATAAAACAAGTCATCATCCGCCATTAAAAATAGAAAAAAAGTAGTCAAGGAAAATTGAAAAATGTTGCCTGGAAAACCTGGAAAATTCAGGGAATTTTGTAAAATATGTTTTGTAGCCACCCTGTTATTATTACGTATGTGCTTTTATTTTAAGTAAAATTTGTGTGATGTGTTTTGATAATTCTTTCATAAACCAACCATTGAATATTAGTTTTTCTCTAATGTTATATTCTGCTCTTTTCTTTTTTACCGATTTTGTCTGGCTTTAAGTGAGGTGCGGGGGTTAAGGTTTTTCTGACAAATCAAAACATTGCTTAGTTATGTAATGTAGTATTTAATTAATTTTTTGCATACAGTAAACTTAATTTTTTTAAACATTTTATGATTATAGTGGCATTTAAACATAACCCTTTTAAGGGGAAAAAAAAGTTGTGTTCAACTGGAGCGATTCTCGCAACTGGTAAGATCACTATTTTGTATAAAACTAATGAGTGTTCAAGCTGAGGGTTTGTCCTGATGTGCTACCCACCCAGCCGAAGCTGGACATGCAGTCAGATCTTTGGACAGCTAGTGCTGCCAGCGCCGTCTGGGAGAAAGCATATTTACTAGGGATGTTCAGAAAGTGCGGTAGTTTCCCGTTGCTTTCCGCACTGATTTATATACGAGCTAGTGAGAAAGAGCACAGAACTGACTGATTATATCATTACACGGTAATTTCTCTGAGCGAGAAAATAAGGACCTACCAATTTGGCCGATTAAAGTATTCTCACGTACCTTCCAGGGTTCTTTTACATGCCACAATTGACATGGGACAGCCGGCTTTACTTCTTCTCCGAAGGAAATTGTGCTACACATTTTCATCGGTCAGTAAAAAAATCCGTTGATCTCGGTTGGTTTTGAACCCACGAACATCGGGTCCTGAAGCGAGCATCGAGGCCCACTTGATTGTAATAGTTCCAGTTTATTCGTTGGAGAAATATGTCGAACGGCACGTATTTCTGTATTTACAAATCTTTTGGACCATTCTGGATAAATATCAATTTCCGGTTTAGACTGTTTTGTTTGAAACTCTAAGAATACTTTCTTTATCGCGGTCATTTGCTGTATCTTATCTTTTGAAAGTATCATTCGTCAGCCGCAGAGTTTGTTTTGGCGACATTGGTCATTCATTGGTTACTCACTTTACTTCTTCTTCTTATTGGCTTCTTTCTTTTGTTTAAATCTATAGCTTTGAAGAAAACTCCCGCCGCTCGAATATTGTGTGTTGTGGGTGGCAAATGGGTGTGATAAGCTATTCATCAAACCATTAATTGAATTGTGTGTGCTGTACAGCTTTAGGCGCTGTCACGCCATTAAGAACTATAAATAAAGGTGATAAGATTGTATCACACTCAGATTGATATTATTTACTTAAAAGGACCCGCCTCGGTGGCGTAGTTGGCTAACGCGCCAGTCGTGTTGAGCTAGACCACCGAGGACGGGGAGATCGAGGTTCGAATCTCGGTCGGGTGAACTGGGGGGTTGTTTTTCCTAAATGGTTTTCCACTCTCCCCCCACGCAAATGCGGGTTCACTTCATTTAAATTCAACCTTCTCAATTCCTAATCCATTAGTGTAATTAGTACTTAAGCGTGTAAACCGAACGGGTAGTAAGACGCGGTGCTAAATAATAATAATAATAATAATAATAATAATAATAATAATTGAAAGGCTATGTTGAAACCTGTTATTAGACATTTTGACACGTAAAGCTTTCTCTAAACACTAAAACCTTTTTTAAAATTGTTTGCTAAACATATTTATTGTATTATTGGTTAACGTACACTTTCTGAACAAATTGATTATAATATGGCACACTTAATTAACTTAACTAGAGCCGACACAACTACCAGTCCCCCTATCTGCGGTTCAGCACGGTGAAAGGCAAAAGCCCCAATTTCACCTACGATTAACATTTGCCTGCCATGGCTTGGAATCGAACCCAGGAACGTCCAATAGACTCTGCTATGATGTCGGGATGATGGAGGAGAGAATAACCATTAAAATTACATCTTCAAGTAACCCGGCCGAGTTTCGAACCGCCAACTTTCTTCTAAGTTCAACAATAATAAAAATAAAAATATAACTAGCAATAGGGATGGAAATAGAGTACTAATTGAAAGTTCCGAATATATTTATATTTTAAAATTTGTTTGCAGGCCTGTATGAACAATAAGATGTTGCTAGATAATACAAACATGCTCTTTGCGATCAACATTGATAACATTATTATTTGTGTTATTTTATATCAAGTGACAGCTATAGGTCATAATGACCTGAAAGTGAAGGTAGATCTAATAACTTTTCTAGCTGTCAGATAAGAGTATTCATATGAAAATTGGACTGTGATTTACAATACATTCTCTGCTGGATCCAAACCACAATTCTCTAACCCACTGAGATGGCTGCGTGGTCTAAGGTGTCCCTCTGGCAATATACTAATCTGCTGAAGATGGGGGTTCGATCCCAGTCGGGTGTACTGAGGGTGGTTTTCCACTCTCCTCTCACCTAAATTCGGATGCACTCCCTCTAGAAATAGCCTTCCTTATCACTAACACATTAGTATAATTAGTACATAGGCTTATACCCCGAATGGGTGGTAAGACGCGGTGTTAAAAAATATATCTACACTGGATATCTTTGAGGGAACTGCATGGTTACTATTCAGAAACAGTGTTGTCATTCTCTTGTTTTAGTGTGGTCAATCCCCTCAAATATGACAAGTTTGGCAACGCTGGTTAGTCGAAGTTGCCAGTAGCTCCTTCTTACCCCAGCACACCACCTTCAGACATAACTGATAGAGGAGATTTGACAACAGTTAACTGAGACAGGAGATTTGACAACAGTAAACTGAGAGAGGAGATTTGACAACAGTTGAGAGAGAGGAGATTTGACAACAGTTGAGAGAGAGGAGATTTGACAACAGTTGAGAAGAGAGGGGAGATTTGACAACAGTTGAGAGAGAGGGGAGATTTGACAACAGTTGAGAGAAAGAGAGGAGATTTGACAACAGTTGAGAGAAAGAGGGGAGATTTGACAACAGTTGAGAGAGAGAGGAGATTTGACAACAGTTGAGAGAGAGAGGAGATTTGACAACAGTTGGGAGAGAGAGAGGAGATTTGACGACAGTTGAGAGAGAGGAGATTTGACGACAGTTGAGAAAGAGAGATTTGACGACAGTTGAGAGAGAGAGGAGATTTGACGACAGTTGAGAGAGAGAGGAGATTTGACGACAGTTGACTGAGAGAGGAGATTTGACGACAGTTGACTGAGAGAGGAGATTTGACGACAGTTAAACTGAGAGAGAGCAAAGATAAATCTTTTCTCCATAAGACCTGCAGTCCCCTCGGTGATGGTATCGGGTGTGGTGGTCAGCGCAATCAAATCTCTTGACCATGATAAACCCGCGAAAGGCGACTGGACCAGAAAGAGACGTTCGGTCATTATATTGGGACCAACACATGGGTTCTGTTATCCTGTCGTCACTTAGGTCTATTTTCCTGGAAAGTGCGCTCGCGTGGATGTGTATAGTCTTGAGAAGAAAAAAATATCACCTGTTTTTGTGAATCACACCGATTGCTAGATATATATTATCATTAGTTAATTAATTAATTTTGCTGATAAATATTTTAATAAAATCAGTATGTCAGCAGGGTGGTGGTGGATTCGGGAGTAGGTAAAAATGTACAGACTCAGACTAAAAAAACCATATAATATTATAACAAAATGGTAATTATATCATTATAATTTTATAACATTTTTTAGCACTGATACTTACTATCCGTTTGGGTTATACGCTAATGTGCTAGGGATTATGAAGGTTATATTTATAGAAAGTGTACCCGCATTTGCGTAGGGGAAGAGTGGAAAACTATTTCCTAAAAACCACCCTCGGTACACCCGACCGAGATTCGATCCTTGATCTCCCCGTCATCGGCAGTCTAGCCACCGAAGCGGGCTACCTTTTTTTTTTAATTAGCGATATTTGTAATTTGGATTGACAAATTTATTAAAAAAACATTCACAATACCCAAGAAGTTTCCTACAAAGTAATCTGTAACGGAAAATTTTACTGCAGTACATTTATTTATTACTAATTAATATACTGGAGACATTTCTGAATAGGCCAGTAGTCGGGTATTTGAATTAGGAAATAATTTGAGGAAATCTTCAAAGTATTTTAATCGCCTTATTCTAAGAGTGTAATGAATATACTAAACTTTCCTCCTACAAGGTTTGCATTCGTCGCCATCTTGGGGACTTCTACTGTCCTTCCTACCAAAATCATACTATACTTAAAGTTTAATGTTGCGTGTGAGTGCATTATGCATATATATGCATTATATAATGTTCGACCGTTTACCGAAGGAATTTTGTGGTCAAAATAATAGGTCACAAAAAATTCGCTAATTTTTGTTTCTCCAACTCTGTAAACGCCCTGGTCTTAGATGTCACTGTGATATGATTTATGAAGGCTGTCTATAATGCTTAGGCGGATGAACTGGAAACCTGTGATGATAATTCTGCCCTCGACTATACATACGTCTTTGCGGTTTGCGTCCTGTGAACTGTTTAGTGCGTGATGTCGAAAATTTTGGATGTGATCCTTTGGTACAAAGCAAACTGGATAGAACACATACTTAGGAGGAACTGCCTTCTGCACGACGTCATAGAAGGAAAGGTTGAGGGAAAGAGGAGCTTAGGAAGGAGGAGGATTCAAATTTTGGATGACATGAAGGAAAGAAGAGAATTCTGGTAGCTGAAGGAGGAGTCAGAGGACAGGGTGCATTGGAGGTCTAAGTTCACCGACAAAAGGAATGGACCTGTCGTAAGACAGAACTTATGATGATGATGATGATGATAATAATAATAATAATTTAAATGTTGAAAATTTAAAAGAGTACATTCTTTATGGTTTGAGACTCCATTTAATTCGATGAAGGTATACCGTTGGCACTTATCCTTTTACATAACAACGATCTGAATACTGAAGATGATTCAGAAGTAATTCATTTGGACGACTTCACTTTATTTGTAAACATCCTTTTGAATTTGAAGATTTTGGTTGTAAGGTAATTGATAAAAAAAACTAAATAACCTTAAAAACACTCGCTGTTTTAATATTCTCCCGGTTATTTTGTTGTAGTTTGAGTTTTCGATAGTTTGATGGGATTCCGGTTCTGTTCGACTTGAATTATCGAGATTTTTACGTATTTTAAAATAATTTGTACTAATTTCATTTTTAAAAAAACCTTGTCGTATTCGTTAACTCAGTAGATTGTGTGTGTCTGCTTCTTAGAGCTGAGAGTCCCGGGATATAATCCTGGCACGTTCTAAAAAAATTTAATCGGTAAAGTTAGAGGTTACTCTCGTTAAGATGTGGTTCAATGGTTGGGAGGCTGGCTGTTGTGTATCTTCGAGTTAAGTTAGTTTATAGGCCATATTAAGTTATAAGTTTGTTCTGTAGAGACACATTAAATACCCATACTCACATTAGTAATATATTTTTTCCAGCATGTTCACGCCTAATGAGACGGACTTTATGGAGGGACATTAAATTGACAATGGTCTGAGTGTCGCCACTGTACTCGCACACACAGCACACGTAGCCTCAAGAGTTGGGAGGCACGTTATGCACGACAGCGTGTCGCCAGTGTTCCATTTAACCACGTGAACATGCTCACACAAGTGCTAAACTATTTACAAATGGAACGACTTGACGTCACCAATAATTCCAAGATGACAATTTGATTTAGTTCTCGGCAGAAAATTAGAGGTTTGCGTGTTACTGTACCAGTCTGTGCATTAACTAACTTAGTATCAACTGTATCGGGGGGTCACATGTTCTAATGCGTCACCATTGTGTTAGGAAGGGTGTCCGGTTATGTGGAGATAAGGGATCGATTCCCAATCGGGTGTACTAAGTGTTTCCCCCCCCTAAATTGCTTCCCACCATCGTTTTATGCAAATGTAGGAATTTTTCCTCTAAAATTAAACCTTCCTCAGAATATATTTGGTACAAAGAGGGATGAAGATACAAGGGAGTGGAGGAGGCTACATAATGATGTGTTTCATTCTCTGTAATCGTCACAAGACATTGTTATGACAATCAAATCTCGTAGATTACGGCGGGCAGGACATGCAGTGCAAATGGGAGATTTTAGAACCATGTTCAGGGTACTGACTGATGAACCCAATGGGAATATGGGAATAGATCATTGGGAAGACCTAGACGCAGATGGGAGGATAACATTAGAATGGATCTGAAAGATATAAGGTGTAATGAGGTGGACTGGAGAGAACTAGCTCAAGATAGGATAGGATGTAATGAGGTGGACTGGATAGAACTAGTTGAAGATAGGGATAGTTGGTGTACTTTAGTAAATGTGGTAAAGAACTTTCGAGCTCCAAATTCCATAGAATTAGTATATAATATATTGGCATTATTTGATCTTTCTAACTAGTATGTATATTTCAAGGGTTGGTAATGACTCAAGCTAGAGGAATGGGGGTGATGGTGGGGGGGGGGGGGGATAAAAACAGCACCCAAAGAAAAGTGGGCAACTGCGTGTAGAGGATTGGAANGGATGTGAAATTGACAGTTAAATCTACAAGGGGAAGTACCCTACTCTCCGCTCCCAAGATTATCCGTTTGGGATACGAAGCTCAAAATCGTAGTCGGAAGCTACCAAGTGCGATGTAAGTTTAGCGCTTTAAAACTTTCAGCCTAGCACTGCGGTTGGATGTTGACAATGGTTCTGAATTATCCACAGACCACTAACCACTCAAAATACGCTTATATCTGGCAAGAGTGTGTATTACCAATGCAGTATGGTAAAATTTCCAAAACCAGTAAGTTGATAAGCTCTGCAATATATGTGGCCGGGACTCATTTTCTTACGCGGGGAAATTAATTTTTTATTCTCAAATAAGCCCATTAGGATTTTGTTATTATAATTATTGTTAAATTTCAGTGGTGTTCCTTAAGGACGTTGCTTAGCTGTTAGGTTATTGTTAATCTCGATATGATTTCTCATGCTGATGTATTCACGTTTTATTCGGCGAGTTTGAAAGATATGAGTATAACATTTAAATATTTAAAAAAATTCTTCTATAATTCTAAAAAATAGTATTAAATAGTCGCAAAATTATATATTTAATCTTAAGGTAGTTTTTTTTGTAAAAGCATTCTTTTTAAATCGTCCACAGCTCAGGCAGGCTATTTGTTTTCTCCACGAAACTGGCTTTTAGGTACCCTCCTGCTGGGATGTAGATTAGAAATGTCCCTGCAAGCGTTTGTCTATCTAGTAGAGGAAGAAAACATTTTGAAATGATAGTTAATGTTGTAGAGAATCCAATAGTAGAGACGGTGTCAGTGTCGTCAGTGGAAGAGGTTAGGTGCGATCATCAGGTAAATTAGAAGTATTATAGGGTGATCTGCTCATTTTATTCCCTCTCTCTTAGGCACATTTGCGTCTACAGTGGATATCATCTCTGAGGTAACTGCATGGCTACAATTGGGACACAGCTTTGAAATTCTATTGTTTTCATGTGGTCAATAATCTTCCCATAAATATATGACGAATTTCAAAACGCAGGTTCGTCAAGGTTGCCAGTAGCTCCTTCTTAGCCCGGCACACCATCTTCAAACATAACTGAGAGCGAGGAGATTTGGCAACAGTTAACTGAGGGAGAGCGAAGATAAAACTTTTTTCCCATTAGACCTGCAGTTCCCTCAGCGGTGATACAGTGTGTGTGCCTATTCTACCGTAGCGGTTAAAACGCTAGCAACCGCGCCTTTGAATAAAACCCTTGTTTTAAAGTTAGAAAATAAGTTTTCGTATAGACCAGCGTTTTAACCGCTACCTCTATTGGCGTTAAACCCGCCTAGCGGTAGAAACACGAATCAAACTACACCAGGGTGTTAACAGGCAGTTGTGCCTGAATGTCACAAGTCTTTCAGCAGAAATAATAAATACTCTTCCTAAAGATGGTATCACGTTTTGCAATATTTTCATTCACTAAAACAAATAGTAGTTCATCAAATGAAACCACAGACATTCTCTAATACAAAAATAACTTCTCTGGGCACATTTTGTGATTCATAAACATAATATGAAACTGTCCTGTTGAGAGACGGTTTGATAATGTGGGGTGAGTACACCGTCTCTTTTGAGGTAGTTTTTTTTTGCTAGTTTCCTCCAACAAAATAAGTTCCGCAACACAGCCATTTTTAAACCATTCTGCACAAGTGGAAGCAACAACCGCGGCATTTAGACCGCTAGTGTAGAATCAGTAGCGTTTTGGTAGCTGTTTAACAGACTGCGTTTTGACAGTCAGGTGTAGATTCAAGAGCTTGGGGGACTAGCGGCATAACCGCCGCGTTTTAACCGCAAGTGTAGAATCGGCCTCGGCGTGATTAGTACATATTCGTATAACCTGAACCGGTAGTAAGACGCGGAACTAGATACACACATACACATATTACGTGTATATATATGTTTATCCAGTATGAGATAAAATATGTCGCTAATCAGCTGTTTCTAGTTTGTTGCAAAGCATCATGGGATCAACAAAAATTTCTGCTAACAAGTGAAATTGCTGCCCCCCACCCCAAGAAGTTTCTTCTATCAGTTTTTAGTATACGTGTGAATAAAGCTTACAGCTGTTTTAATTGATACGCCGTGTCAAGTCACGTGGGCTGATGTGTAAATATATATTAAATAAGGTCTTGTGAATAGCAGAATAATGTCCAAACGTCGTCCCAAGATGGTCAATATACAACGCGTCGCAAGGACGGGTTTATAATTGCACCGACATATAAGGCGAGGCATGACTACAATTATTATTATTATTATTATTATTATTATTATTATTATTGCCGTCATTCTAAATTAAACGTCAAAATGTGTCGTTTTTTTTGTTTTTTTCGTCTTTGTAGTCCTTAAGTTTTATCGTGAAATTACTGTAGGTCTCCTGATCTTCTAAATGTGCTTTATTAACGATCGTCCCACGTGCAATTCCGACTAGAGATGGTGCTGTCCTAATGGACAGAGTAACGTTGTCGCCCTCTTTCAGACGTACGGTACTGTTCAAACAAAAAACATTGGTTCTTGAAACGCATCTTGAGATAAATATACTGTTTGTGAATCAATAAGTGTGTAATGCAAATATATTAAAAATTAGAAAATCACAAAAAGTTGTGTTAGGTCTTTTAAACGAGTTTGGAAAATGTACACGAAGCCTTTTATATTATAAAGAACAGGGGTGTCTACCATCAGGGAAAATCAGGGAAAACGGGAATTAGCCGGGAATTTTAAGTGATAGGGAAAAAATGGGAATAAGTAGGGAATTTGGTAGATTACAATAATAAATCCGGGAAATGTGGTTTTACTCAAAATATGAAATATTATAGTAATCACTAAATTAGTAAATTATAATGTTATTCAAACTGTCGTTTTTTGTTTGTAGCTGTGTAATATATTTTATAATTCCTAGTAAACAATGTTAATACAAATCTAAAATAACATGTTTATTTAGATTTTGAAAACTTTTTATATTGTTAAGAAAAACGGTGGGGGGGAGGGGGAGACTAGACATACTTTTTTTTTAGTCGGGAATTTTAGGAAATGATCAGGGAAAAAGTCGGGAATTTCATTGGTTAAGTTGAGTAGACACCACGAAAGAATGATAGTCGAAATAAAATAGCCTTTGTAAGAATATATAAACATATTAAAATCGAGACATATTACTACTAGAATTCGACCTCTGTAGTCTGGGGGATAAAGTGCTCGCCTCAGGACCCAATGTTTGTGGGTTCAAACCCAGCCGGGTTCGACGGATATTTTTTTTGAGTGATAAGAATCACTAGCACAACTTCCTTCGAAGGGTAAGTAAAGCCGTCGGTCCCATGTTGATTGTGGCGTGTAAAAGAACCCTGGAAGGTATGTGAAAATACCTTCACCGGCATAATTGGTTGGCTCCTTCACTCTTGCCCATAGAAATTATCGTGTGCTGATATGATCAGTCGGTTCGGAAAGTGCTCGTTAATGCCTCAAATAATTGAAGATGCTATTAGAATCTTCAATCAGTAAATTCCTATTTTCTATATTTCTTTAATAATTTTTCGCCAATTTTTCCTATAACTTTTATATTTAAAAAATCTTTTAATGTAATATGTCTCAACTTTAATACATTTATCTATTGTTACAAAGGCTCCCCGTCGTCGGTCGTTTAGTCTAACATGAGAATGACGCCTTAGACCATACGGTCATCCCAGCAGATCACTGGCCGTAACGTTGGCCCTGCATATTCTGCACAAGTGGAAGCAACAACCGCGGCATTTAGACCGCTAGTGTAGAATCAGTAGCGTTTTGGTAGCTGTTTAACAGTCGCGTTTTGACAGTCAGGTGTAGATTCAAGAGTCTGGGGACTAGCGGCAAAATCGCCGCGTTTTAACCGCAAGTGTAGAATCGGCCTTAGGGGGCGGCCAGACTGAGCGAGCGACTAAAATATAAAATAGAACACATTGGTTGTAATGAGATGTGGCCAGATTGGAGCGAGCGACTGAGCGCGCACGCTTGAAAGATAGATCTGGTTCTATTTTTCAAGCGCGCGCGCTTGAGCCATAACAGTATAGTTTACAGGCGCTAGGCAATATTATTATTATGTTGGTTCATTGAGTGCTAGTAAAACTTCTCATTTTGACAATTGTATTAATATTGATAGGTTTAGCACACTTGCTACTAATGGCCTAATTTAATTGGTAAGATCATAAACCATACCTATATATATATATATATACCTATATATATATATGTATATATATATATGTATATATATACATATATGTATACCTATATATATATATATGTATATATATAGGTATACATATATGTATATGTATATATATATATATACATACATATGAAATGAAAAAGTATATGCATATGTATATGTATATATATATATATATATATATATATATATGTGTTAAACCTATATGTTAAAATACTTCAATATTATCTAAGTAGGTCTTCACAAATTGGAATCACCATTAGCGTGGAGAGAGGATGAGAAAACCACAACAATAAACCACTTGTCAAAAACTATCCTCAGTTCACTGAACCAAGATTCGAACCTTTGCCTCCTCGTCAACAACTATCGAGAGCTATCTGCTAATCACGTGCTCGTCATTCAGGCCGAACCCTTAGTGCTTAGAGTGCTCAAGTGCGTCAAGTTAAGATGCAGCTAGCTTTGCAAAATAGCTTCTAAATCGCCAATTAGTGAAATATTTCCTTTTCTCATTTGATCGTTAATTGCTGTATCTGACCGATGAGTTGTCTGGATTACATCAATGAGTAGCTCAATTTGTGGAAATGTTAGCCACTACAAATGTACCGTTACTCAGAAGAAGCCTAAATTTACTAATCGTACATCCTTTTCGTGAAGGATATTTCCATATCCCGATGAGATGAGATTTTGGTGAGTTTTACGGGGTAGTACCAATACATCCATTACTGTATCCATCCTGTAGACAGTATTTATTATTCAAGCCTTTTTTTTTCCACTGCCGGCTTTCTAGGCCTGTCGTAGCTTCAAATATCTTATTATCTAACTTAAAACTATAACAAGCACAATATTCAGTCCCCGGCCGTAAACTTACCAATGTGAAAAGGTAAACCCATATTTAACCAATGATAATTTTTCGGCCATGCGGAGAATCGAACCCGAAACCCTTAGCTTAGTAGGCAGACATGGTACCGACTGAGCTAAGGTGTCGGATAGGCTTTTATCAAAGAAGATCTTAAGCCTAATAAACCAAAATCTGGTTACCATGGAAAATATTCCTATTTCGAGAAAAATCCCCCGGTGCCAGTTGATAATCGAAGCTAGGACCTCTAGGTCAGCAGCCAGGCAGGGGCTCTCAACATCATACCACAAGGCTGGTTCTTAGGACTGATGTATTATGCCAAGATATTTTATAAATCTGTACATATATATTATTTTTTATTTAGTAAATTGAACTTTAAATCCATCCTTCCCTAAAATAGCTTAGCAAAGATGTTTTTAACTGATTAAATAGCGCATGCTCTAATCGTTTGGGTTCGTACCAACTGGAGACGTTTGATAAAGCTGGTAAGTTTAATTTGAGCTATGTTTTAATAATTCTTAAACCTTTTATATCTCAATCCTATTATATATAAAGCTATGTGTAAAATTCAAGGATAAACTTATAGGTAAGACGTAAGTTATAAAAAGCCTCAGCATTGAAATCACAAAGTCTTTTTATTGTCAATGTGTAGCTTCGTGTATAAATATTTCATCCAATAAATCTCATTGAAGATCATGGATTTTAATCAAATGTACCATACAAGTTTCAACATGTTCAGACTATTAATTTTAGAGTGTGGAATTGCATTAGTAATGAATGGATTATGAAAAAATTATTTTAAATGTTATTAGTTTTGCATTTAATCATTTTTCCACATTAATTGTTTCCGCCTTGTAATGATAGGATTAAATATTTTGCCAACCGAACGGGAGTCAATTCCAGGACCTCAAGATTTCTCTGGAATAATCTCTTTTTTTTTTCCACTTATGTAACATATATATATATATTTAGCACCGCGTCTAACTGTTCAGATTATATGCCTATGTACTAATTATGCTAATGGTTTTAGGGATGATAAAGGTTTTATCTAGAGGACGTGGAGAGAGAGGGAGAGAGCGATAGTGGAAAACCTATTTGGATAAAACCACTCTCAGTAGACCCGACTGAAATTTGAACCCTGATTTCCCAGTCATTGGCAATATAGTCTACTATGAGAGTAGCCCCTTAAACATAATATTTGTTATATCTTTAAACGACATTATTGAAGTTCTTAAAGCATTTTGAGAGAAACTCGAAAAACTATAAAATAAACTGTTATAAAAACTATAGTTTTTAACATTCTTTAACGGGCCTTAGGTAATTTATTTATACATTTTTTACTGGGTGTTCTAAAACTCACCAAACAATATCTTCACTTGTTTTAATTTATAATTTCTTTGTTATAAGGTGAGCCATAATATTATTTAAATAATGAAAGCTAATGATTATTTTTTACTTTAGCTATATACATTTAATATTAAACACTGCTCCTCGTTCCCGGCACAGATTTATCTGATTGCCAAACCCTTCCTTCACCTCAGACAAGACGTGTATTAATCACAACTTGTGAATGTGAGGAGTGCCAGGCCTCCACCGTAGTTCGGATTCCACGTTAGACTGTAGGTCCTCCATTTCATCTCACAATCACCCTATCATTGCACATTAGTGTAAGTGCGTATAACCCGCACGGGTAGTAAGACACGGTGCTAATAATTACTGAACACTGAAAGAGAAAGCTATGGGAGGAGCAGATAACATAAGTTGTGCAAAAAAGAGAAGAAGGAATGAAATTAAAGGAGGAAGGATAGTTGAAGGATAGAGGAAGATGGAGACATTTTATCAAACTGACCCGGACACAGGCTGGAAACAGTTGATGATGATGATGATGATGATAACACACAAACTATATTCACAGGAAATTCCGTACTGTAATTATAAAACTCTGCCCGTGCACACCTTAATAAACACAAATCAGTACTCACCAAGATAGGTGCTGTTGGTGAGCACCCAAAACACCTTGAGTGGGTCGACCATCTCCAGCGAGCGTTGTTGTCACACCAGCTCAGACATTCTGTTCTCCTGATACCTCTATACAGTTCCCCTCTACATCAAGCTTGAAGAGGACAGGATGTTATGAACACACACGACTGACGACAATACGGGCGGGAGAACTTACAGGTCGTCAGCACAAAAAAAAAAAATATATATATATATTTACGACCTACGAGTTTATCTTAAGCTTGTACGGGAAATCTATTGATACAGTTATTTGTTTTATTTAATAATACATTTGACTAATTTTATTATTAAATAGGAAGCTAGCTAAGATTAAATCAATTTACTTATTATTTTTGTTGACTATAATATTATATAATTCAAAAGAATTTAAACTGGATTATAATGAGAACGTACCCTATGTTAATAACATATAATATTATATAGTGTTTCTGTATTATAACGTTAAGAAATTATTCAAAATTTTCGACATTAAAAAAATGTGTTTGAATAAATTAATTACTCCAAAAATATATTTATCATTTTAAATAACTAGATATAATGAAACGAGTCTCTGAAATAGATTAATTTCAATAAATTATTAACGTTTTTATGGGGTTTTCTCTCCACTCGAGCCAATAAAAAGCGAAACCGGCCAGACGTGTTCCCAAGAGCGCGAAGTTCAAAGAGATCCGCCAGTTAGCCGACTGTGGGAGCGTTGTTCGGTGGGTGGGACGGCACTCCTCTAATCGCACCCTACTCCCCACTTTCCAACCCCTTCCTTCCTCACAACCTCACGTCGCGACGCTTCCCTGGCGCACCGGCCGGCTGGCGTCGGCGCCAGAGGCTCACGTTAGCAAATCAAAGAACCTTCACGGCTATATGGCATCTCTACGAACATTTGACGACAAGATGAAATCAGAGTATCGTAATTACATTAACTGTCGAATATTTTATGACCTGTTGCGAGGATTTAGAGGTATAAAGATTGATTGCTAAGGGTGAATTGAGATTGACGCAATAACGAATAGAGCATGACTTGGAGTGTATTCCGAAATGTTCACTCTATCTTTAATGAGAAAGAGCCTTCATAAAATATGCTAAAAATATTTTTTGTCAGGTCTAACACCTTAGATCAGTCGGTAGCGTGGATTTTTAATAGAGTAAGGCTCCCGGGTTCAATTCCCGTCATGGTTGAAATATTTATAATAGGTGAAATGTGGGTTTACCCTTTCACAGTGATCAATTAACGGCCGGGGACTGGATGTTGTGTCTGTTCTAGATTTAGGCCCAATCTTACAATGTCACGTTATTCTATTCGTTAGGGCTTAACATAAGGTTAAGTGATAACATCCACTACTTTTGATTTTGCAATGTTTGGTTAGCGCTAATGTCCATGTAAAAGTGCTCGTAACGTCAACGCGGTTAGCAAACGTAATGTCAACATTAAAAACGTTAAACACTCCGCCATATTGATTTCAAGGCGATTGTTATTATTAAAGTGAGGTTACAATTATTTATCTTATGAAATGGGTGATTTATTTTGTGATTATGATGAATTTGAAGATGAGTTACATGTTCTAAGGAACCCAAGACTTTGAAGACTGAAGAGATACTTGAAACGAAAGAAATTCCTTGAAATCTTATAACAACGAAGAATATTTTTTACGTTTTCGTTTGGACAAAAATAAAGTGATATAAATTCTTTTGAGTGATTTAACAACAATTAAAATTGTTTCTTTTCAATCATTTGTTTGTATTTATCTATTAATTAAATTAGCAACATTTCCTATTCTTTGCTAAAATTTAAACTTCGTTCGCGTTTATGATTTTCAACAGATATTTAAGCAGAAAAATAAATACGATAAACGATAGCAGATGACCTTACACAGACGTGATAAATGACTTGCTTATATTCTCTATAGTCAAATTACGCCGTTCAAAAGCCCTGAAACAAATCTAGCGCTCCGAGAAAGTTAACGATAAGAACTAATGGAAGACACCTGTTCGTAATTTGACGAGCACATAAAAATAAAATTGTAATACACAACGCCAAGTTTAACCAACGGTTAGACTTTACGAACAGTTAAGTTACGAGGACTTTGACGAGACATTGTAAGATTGGCCCTTACTCATACTATGTTACTCATATTATGTTAGCCTTGCTTTTATAGAGCGAATAACTAAACATATTATACAGCACGTCAACAATACGGAAACACATTATGAAAAACTTAATTTAGTCTTTTGGAATTAATAAAACAATATTTAAACACGTCAATCTCGAACTAACTATAAAGTGTATCTCTTTGGCGTTAGGTTATTACACATTTCAGGTTATTTTTCTATCCATCTTTCCTATACCTTCTTCAAAATATAATACACTTACCTCATAAAGCGAAAAGAGGTTTTCCTTATATAGATATATTATATATTCGCATCCAATGTCCATTTCCTGTGTTTGTCCTTTATGTTATACCTTACAATTTTCCATTTTCTACCTTTTGTGTTTTTTTGGTTTCCTCTTTTAGGAAGTTGTGTTGCGTGTTTCACACTCCCTCCTGATGAGTTCCGATAGAATGAAACCTAGGTCGGGGGATTTGGTAGTGACGATTGATTTTCTTCAAGGGACAACCATTACCTCTTTGTCCAATGGCAGAAATGTAATTTGTGAACTGTTTTCTTCTTTTGGTTGTAAAAGCCATATTGTGTTCGTCACCTTCCCTAAACCTTCTTCCAAATATAAAACATTTCAAGTTAGTATTAACTATTTTAAAACGAACTTGATATTTTGAATTACAACTTTGGAAGATCTCTCAGGAATTTCAATTGTTCTTTTGCTCTCACGAATACTTTATGGATGGATACATTCTAATATTTTCCTGGATACGAAATCAAATAAGACATGAAGAAACGTTTAGAATGAGATACATAACCTCCACACCCCCCCCCCACCCCCCCACCCCGAAAACCCACAAACACAAGAATTTTACCACGAGTTTAAAGGTTATTTATACGTGGTTTAGTATCATAATAATAATAATAATAATAATTATTATTATTATTATTATTATAAAATATTATTTGCAGTTCTAGAAGCCAACGTCTGCAAAAACATTATTTTAGAATGCCTTTTGGTTGAAAATTTGGAAGACGTTCACTCTTTGATTGAAATTCTCGTGGTAGACTAGACTGCTGATGACGGGGAGATTGAGGTTCAAATCTCGGTCTGGTATATTGAAGGTGTTTTTCCCCCAAATGGCTTTCTACTCTTACTCAACGCAAATCCGTGTACACTTCCTTTTAATTTAACCTTCCTAACCCCCAAAACCATTAACGTAATTAGTATCTAAGCGTACAACCCGAAAGGGTAGTAAGACGCGGTGCTAATAAGAGAAAAAAAAGACAAATTCGCATCTCCTCCACTTCCCCTCATCTGATTGTTGAATAAAGTGCCATGGTTTTTATACACACCAAGCAGCAGCGGCGTATGATTACTGCTCACGCCCGGTTTATTCGACACGTTCTCGCTCGATGATGAGATAGCATAATGCTATATAGCTCACCCTGTTCCCGGAAAAATAAATATTGCAAAGAAAGGCTCCCATCTCAATCCGATGAGTACTTTTTGAATCTACTGACAACGAACAAAGGACACATGAGGAACTACTTGAATAAAGAAGTAGCTGTTTCAGTTTAGAAAACTGAGATTAACGATTACTAGACTACGGGGGTGTTAACTATGGATTATACTACCCAGAAAAAAATAGATACTCTACCAAAAATTAGTGTAGCTTATATGTATAGACCCTATGAATAATTATAAATACGGGACGGTACGCTAAAATGTAAACTGTAAACGAGACAATCCAGATTTATCTCTAAACAACAAAAGAAGGACGCTCTTATTATTATGTTCCAAGGAGAATCTATGGATCATCATATTATTCAGTCAATCGATATTTTTTTAGCACCGCGTTTTACTAACCGTTCGGGTTATACACTAAGACCATGTTAACTATATATAAAAGTTTTTTAAACAAAGAGTACAAATTATTACTAAAAAAGATTAATAAAACTAGTTCAAAAAACTCGCATGAATGCCCTTAAGCTCAAACAATAACACTTGGTTGCACAGGGCTAAAAAGGCGTTAATGTGATGCCAGTACCTATTAACGAACATAAAATTATATTAACAATCACATTATCTGTTTTTAAACAATTTAACGTAACACATTATATTAATTTATTATAGTTCGTTTTGTTTAATTTTATAGGATTTTATTGCCTAAAGGAACCCGCACCGCAATTCATTACAAGGAGCGTAATACACGTTTGAAAACAAATAAATATGCAGTGTGCATAAACTAAGGATTTTAACATTTATGGTGTTTTATTTATTTCTAAAACTGAATTTAAAAGAGTACTCCTATTAATTTAAAAGTTTCAAACTTGTTTTCAATATGAAACAAACTCATTTATTCAGAGGAGTACTTTAATGAAGAAACCACCAAAAAATAAATAGCTTTTCATAAGGATTTAATTTGTTCCCTGCGGTTGGACAGTTGGAATTTTAGTCCTGCAGATTCGAACGTTCCACCGGACGTGAACAAACTGGCGTTCACAAATAAATTTATATATTGCACAGCATTTTCCAAATAATCTATGTATTTTGTAAAGGTTTTGTTTTCTACCTAACTATTTCATTAGTTTAATTGTCAATTCTACTTAAATTAATAGCGCTTACTTCAGAACATTTATTAATGCATCCAATCATGGTTTTAATTTTATAATAATAACATATTTGCCTTTCAAATAACTTGTAAGGTATTGTACAAAATGAGAACTAGTTTTTAATCCTTAAATAGCTTATAAATAGTTGTGACTTTAAAACTTTGAAATTATCTAGATATCAAATTAGTTTAGTTGTATTTAGTTTGAGTTCAAAATACCCGTATCGGTGGGTGTGAGGAGATGAAAGTCTCAAATAGGCTGATTTGCTAGTAACAGGTATATTATGGTTGGATTAAAGCCGGTTTTCATTTAAATTGTTTTTCACCTTCCTTCCATGCAAATTTGACTATAATTACTCGAGATTCTGCATTCCTCGTCCTTATTTAGCTTCCGTGGTTAAAATGAATATAACATGGTCCATTAGCAAATTTTAATAGCTATACTACACGTTTTGGTTGCCGCATGGTCTAAGAGTCTAACGCGCTACTCTCATGTTAGACTTGATTGCCGATGGCGGGGAGATCAAGATTCGAATCTAGGTTGGGTGTACTGAGTTTTACATGGTGGTTTTCTATTCTTCCCCTACTCAAATGTTGGTACACTTCCTCTAAATATAGCCTTCCTAATCCCTAAATCCATCAGCGTAATTAGTACCATAAGCGTATAGCTCGAACGGGTAGTAAGACGCGCTGCTAAAAAAAAAACTATTATTTTTATAAAGGCGTCAACCGGCCCCTTGATATAGTGGTCAGCGCCCCTGATTACTGATCTAGAGGGTCTAGGTTCTATTCCTGGTAGTAGGCATACCATAGGTATTTTTTCTCTAAAGGAGAATTATTCCTATGGTCACCTTGATCTGGTTAATTAGGCTTAAGTTAGGTTTAATATTTCCCTTGGCTCCACACCTTCATAATCACTATCATGACGTCATATTATTGAAGGTATGACGTATAGAAAACCTCCATGGCATACCCTGGGAAACGTTCTGTTCCACCTGAGCGGCTAAAAGTCTACATAAAGGGGCGACCGAACTGGATACTTCATCTCTCATGGTCTAATATGACTTACGATAAAATAAAAATATTACCTTTGAGGAAAGGGTTAAATTTTAGCTTTAATCAACATAAACGGGGAGTTGAACTTAATTTGGGAAATTATAAACTCTTAATTTATTCGCGTATTCTGTAAAAACGTATACCTGTTTGAAATTCTAGTTCACAACAGTAGCTTTACCTTAAAGAAAATTTATTAATGAATTATAATTTATTTTATGAAACCAATTTATATAGAAAGAGTTTAAATTTCTAAGTTTGAAAGCCTATAATTACTAACACCTGTATGTATATAGGTTAATAGATCTGTACAACATTTTTAAGTCTATTATATTTGTTGAAACGACACTTTACTATTTTTGATTCTCACTTTAAAACTTTAATGAATCTGAAGTAGGCCCTACTTAAAATTGAATCAGTAGTAAAACAAAATGTCCGTTTCTAGAAATACCTTTTTGTGCTTCGAGTTAATCGTGTTATGCAACGAAGGTGAATAAATCTCTTCGGATTACCAGAGTCTAAACAAACAAACAAAAAAAAAACTCAATTCTCTGTTCGCCACGGCAGAGAGTGGAACATAATGCTGGTGAAATATACAGCTAAAGGAACAAATAAATTAACTTAACGTCCCCATGGCCTTGTAATGAGCGATGCATGTAGTAGGTTTGCTTGTTAGCTGTTTGCTGACGCCTTTATGCAAATTACTCCAGTACTATCCTGTCAGTCGTGTACAATCCAAGAAGATCTCGTCACAGCATCTATTTGATACACTAATTCGTTATTCTCAGAGACATAATGTTAAAAAAATCGACGCTACGGTAAAATTAAAAGTATAGGGAAGTGGTGGAGGAAGGGAATGTAACATCACACACATTCCCCGGGACGACATCTTTAATATCTCGAATCATATAAGGACCCAAAAAAAATGCTTTATTTATTAAAATTAATTTAAATATGGCAGATACCTCTTTTAACGATTCTCTAAACTGAATTTTAAAGATATCATGATCGTCTAACAGATTTGAGTTAAAAATTGGACTTTCCCACTTTTTTACCTGTACCTTTCCATTTTGATCTATAAACGTCGATCAATTAGATTTGGAAAAGGAGAAATTAAAATGATGTAACACTTTTTTTTATCCCCCAAAGAGTTAGAACAAGGCTTCATAAATTAGAAATAAACCTAAAAAAAAATAATTAAAATATTGTATTTAAATTAAATCTACTATATCTAAACCAATATTGCACCGGAGGTCACGTGATCAGAGACTGGGTTCTGGTTTTGTCTAGTTTTGTCTAGTTTTGTATAGTTTCTTGAGGACAGAGTGACCTGGGTTTAATCCCAGCCTATTTCATCGAGGTGGCTTAGGGTGGGACAGAAGGGGACACGAGAAAAATTCAGTGTTGTTGAAGATTTTTTTACTGTCAAAACATTATTTTGGAGAAAATAAATACAATATTGCTCCAGTACAAACATATAATTTTATTTTATTCACATAATTACCTCAAAATTTATTGAAAATCGGTCAAGGGTGTCCTGGAATTTGATGAAAGCTTTTAAATTAATTTAAAAAGTTTTATCATTTAATGCCGCCGCTATGCTCACGACAGATATTCAACCACTGTCCACTCTTTTAATCCTCTGTTCCTAAGTTCTAGTATTAAAGTTATCCGGTACTTCTAAAGGTCACACAAGCCGTTTGTTCTATACCCGCAGCCAAACAAACAATTTTTAAAACCAGATTTAATTTTAATTTTACATGAATGTTTTTGTATTTTAAATGGGATAAAATGGTAAAGTTAGCTGGAAACAAGGTCGTTTCAATCCAATGAACATGCAGTACATAATAAATTCTAAAATGCTTGGTTAAAATGTTGAACATACTTGACTAAATAAAAAGTTTCTAGATGTTTTTATATTTCATTTATCTTTACTTTGGATTTTAGTTCGCTTTAGTGTCGATGTGTGAGCAGTTAGCGAATTTTATTATCTCATCTAAGGGAAAATAATGAAAAGATTCTAGCGAATGTAAATAAAAAGTTAGTTTGTTGGATGGAGGATAGAAAGTCACAGTGTTGAAATAAAGCCTACCCCCCACCACC
>CABFWB010000255.1:287942-338464 GCA_902151455.1 Timema bartmani
CATTCTATTGTCAAAAATTTGTCGGAGTAAACCGCTTCAAAAACTACTAGACTAGAGGCATTTAATTGGCAGAAAAAGTCAGGGGAGGAAAGCTCTAAATAGCTTCCAGGGTCATCCAAATTTCAAAAAATGTCTAGGGAAGGACAACTTCAAAAAACTCCAAAAAATGCATGTCATTTTGAAGAATTTTCAGGCGATTACCACCCCAAATAGCCTAGTTTCTGAAATAATTCAATTTTTAAAATTTTGTCGGTGGAAGACCACTTCAAAGATTATCTTATAGAGTTATCTAATCATCGTAAAATATTAAGATGAGGATCACTCTAAATAGCTTCAAGGGGAATACAAATTTCAAAAATTTCTTATGGCTTGTAAAATAATCTAATTTAAAAAAAAGGCAAAGACTAATCATAACTTCTAGAGTGAACAATTTTTTTTTTAATTTGTCAGAAGGCCACTCCAAATAGTTTATAAAACTATCTGATTTAAAAAAAATTGGAGAGGATGACCACGGTTTATAACATACCCAATATCAAATATAAATGAGAAACTATTAAAGGGCTTTAAACAGAAATATAACATATTAAGTAACTAAGTTATTTATAACTATGACCCCCCTATGAAAATAATCTGGATCCGCCCCTGTATGTGTGTATGTGTGTATGTATGTGTGTGTGTGTGTGTGTATGTATGATCTTTAGTAGCTATGGTGTTAAACATATCAATTACAAAATTATTTATTTTCCCATAGTTTACTTTTCTACTCAATAAAAAAAACCAATAGGCAAAACCGTTTTTATTTGTTTGCATGTTCTTTTTATACACACTATCGACCAATCAATTATATTTATAGATTATTTTAGGATAGTCGAGTATATACCTGTGCCAGTTGTGGAAATTTATATTTCTCTACGCTGGCTTATCAATAAACAAGCTCCTCTATACAAATCTTCTCAGATTTCAACAATTCTATTTGCTTTATTTAAATTTTTATTCTAAGCTAGTCGTAAACTATAATTCTGAAAAAGTTTGTGTCGGTCTACCCATAGCTTGATGATGAAGTGGATATTTTCGAACAGTTGCTATTATTTTATTTGAAAAGTAAATTTAAACGGATTTTTCCAACTGTTTGTCGGTTCTATATTTATAAAGTGACTAAATAGATACATATTGAATATAAGTGCTTATTTAAATTGAATATAAAATATAATTTTGGTTTAAGTTAGGAATCCGTGCTTATTATATTTTTTTAAATGTAAATATAAATTAAAATTAAAGTGTTGGTTATAGTTTAAATAATTTATCTTATATTGAAGATTTGATATATTATTTGAACATAGAATTTCTATAAATAATTTCGTAGACAACCGTTCACTCAACCGTTGACGTTATTCGAAGAAGTTATTTACAAGGACAAAGTTGAGCGTGATAGAAGACACGAAGATTAGGATGTGTCAGCAAATAAACCCACCTCATTACATCCTATCTCTTTCAGGTCCATTCTCATGTTATCCTCCCATCTACGTCTAGGTCTTCCCAATGGGTTTGCCAGTCAATACCTTGAACAAGGTTCTAGCGTCTTCCATTCGCGCTGCATGTCCTGTCCACCATAATCTTGTGATTAATACAGAGTATCTAACTCATCATTATGTAACCTCCTCCACTACCCAGTAGCTTCATCGCTTTTTGGACCAAATATTATCATAAGCACCCTGTTTTCAAACATCCTTAATCTATTCTAGTCATGTAAGTTAAGAGACGATGTTTCACACCCATAGGCAACAACTTGTAAAATTATTGATCATTATATTCTTAGTTTCCATTGACAGCAGGCGAGATGTCAACAATTTACCGACCGAGTAATAGCATGTATGCATTTCCCGACTGTGGTATTTTCCTAATTTCAAATCGAATATCGTTATTGTTAAATAAAGTTGTTCCTAAATATTTAAACTCATTAACGTTGTCGAATCTTATATTATGCTCAGTAATCTCTAAATAATTATCGTTCTCAATCTGTGTTCGCCTTGTTATCATAATCTTAATTTATTCAACGTTCACTTCTAAACCTATTTACTTACTAGCCTCTAATAAAATATATTTTGTAACATACTGCTTATCCTAATAAATGCTCTGTACCGTTTAGTGTCATTGTGTGATGAATGGGATTTTAAAATGTTGGTCCATTGTCTAGTGCACAAAACATTATACCTATATATATATATGGAAGATTAATGATTTTTTTAGTGGGAAAATTATAAAAACTTTGTAAGAATAACACACACAATATTTGAATTAAATTGAGGTATGTAATTATAACAGGATGAAACAGAATATAATTTATTGACTATAAAAAGTATACATAAACAAACTTTAAAAGTTATTAACATGCTAACAAGAAAATACCCGGATAATTTGCGATTTAGTGTGACCTTGGCTTATTAAATAAACCAAAAAAACACCCTTTAAAAACATTTTAATAAAAGACTATACCAAAATAATAATATCATATTTAACTTTAAGTCTACACAGCAATCTTACACGATAGTTATAATGTCATTTATCCAATTATTTAATCAATGTTTTGAGTTAATTCCAATAAATGACGATTTTTGCGAAAACTTATAAGGTAAATCGTAATTTAATATCTATCTAATCTCCACTTTCAATCGCAAACTATCGGTATATCCTCATGTTAGTTTAGCTTTATTTTAAAATATTATGTACAGGAATACAGCAACAAGGTTAAATTGTTACATTTACTTATCGAAGATAGTTACACAACTTCTTTTAGATTAATGATATTTACGAGTTTAATCCAATATTTGAGGGGTTCTTAGTTAAAACAGACATTATCGTACTTCTTTTCAAGAATACTTTAAGGTGTTCAATTACTTTATTTTTGGTCTTAGAAAAAAAATTAAAAAATATAGCAAACAACGTTTACTTTATTTTATTAGATGACAATTTTACATAATTTTGCATTGATCCCCTTAATTCTCATTAACAAAAAAGACAAAATATTTTTAATTACGTATGGACAGTAGATTTCGGCAACAACTTAATTTTTTTAAGTCAAAATAATGAAAGTTATTTCTCCTCCGTGTATAAACATTTAAGCTTGGCACAATGAGTTCCATTGATTACACATTACAGGTACACAATAAGAGATGGTATTGACCTAACACCTAGTATTCAGAACACACTGTGCGGTAAGATTTGAGGGCAGTAGCCGCTACAGACACTCATCCCGTTCATTTAGTGAACCCGAGATAAATATGACTTTATCAAACTCACAGGCTGTTTCACCAACAAGTGTTCACATTTTACACTTCAAACTCTATACGAGAGGCCCATTTGACCAGAAGTATCTAAATTTTTAGTCAATTTAATAGATAACACTATTCATCATTGATATAATCTTTCATCATTAGGTTTTCATTTCGTTAACTGTATGATTTTGCCCTAGGAAACCCAAATTTGTAATTTGTATTAGTTAACTTTAGGTTATTATAATCATCGGTGTGTGAAACGCATGAAAATCGTCACTTCGTCTAAAATTAGCTCAAATCTATCCTGTATGACATGTACGACGTATGGTTATAAGTCGTCAAGAAAAGTAGAATATTGGTCATTTTATTTGGTCTCAAGTGTTCCACATATGTTAGTCCTATACGCTGACAACTATCTTCTCTTCTTGAATGCCCTCTTCGTTTTCTTCATTTTTATGTCCGTACATGTTTGCCAACATGTCAAACCGAGGACCCCATACTACGAGGTAATCGAATTCTTGTTCTTTGTCATCTGTTCCTGGAAAATATTAATGTCACAAATTTTATAAGGACATATTTATTCGTTTACAATTTTAAAAATTCTGATTTTTACTTAAGGAAACCCATATGAAAAGAAGATCGGTGCAAGTTGTGCCAGGGTCATTATATATATTTTCTATTAATTATGTTTTTTATTAATACTACTAGAGCAATTGTATTCTGAAATAAAAAATGAGATCAGCGTAACTCAGCAATGTTCCTTCATTCAGGCACAATGGGCCAGTTTCATATGCGAAATTAGCCCATTCCGTTCGGGTCTAGGTTGGTGTCTTCTTGTATTTAGTATACAACCGCACTAAAGGCGTACTAAATCTAACGATAAAACTTGCCCTGAATGTATTATTTAGTTAAGATACATAATTATTGTTACGTTATATAGTTGATATTTAATTATCACAAGACAGTCTCTCCAAATTGCTATAGTTTTTGTTTTTATTTTTAATTGACTCATATTAATTAATTTTCAATAATTATTATTGACATAAAATATCTAATAAGTTCTGTTTTGGGCTAATTTATTAGATATTAGTTAATTCTATTAAAGTACCTGGTTCAAATGAATGAAGTTTTAGTTAAAAATGTTTTAAAGTGATACACATATCCCTCAAGTGAATATATTAAGACAATTAAGTTTTTTACCTACAAGAAAGAGTTTATATATTAAACCTATGCTAAATATACCCTACTCATGTTTTATCTAAGTAAACAGTTGGGTTTACACTCTTACACCTGAATTGAGACGATTATACAAGTTATTTTATTCAAGGTGTTACTACCTGAAGCCAGTGAAGACAATGAACCAGCAGTGCTACCACCTTCTTCGTAGGCGTAATTTCTAAGATCGTCAAATGGTGGAGAATTAAGGTCTTCATCGGCTTTTTTTCTGTATTCCTCAACACACAGTCCTATATCTAGAGCTGGTCCCAATGAAGAAACTGTAATAAATAAAATAACATTTGATATGTTTGATTACAATATATATATATATATATATATATAATATGTAACAATTTTATTTATTTGAACATGTGTATATATTTTTATACTATCCACATTTTTTAATAATTTCTTTGCACTTTTTTTACATACACTTTTGTGATTTTTTTACATTCCTGTGAAATTTTCAATTGGTTGTTTTTGTGTCAAATTTTTCTGAAAAAGAATTAAGGCCTATTTCTTTAATTCAATGTTGATGCCATGCTTTTAAAATATTTCTGTTCTAGTATATCGTGAATAAAATATATTTAACAGCAAAATGTAAATGGTATGTATGTGCTATAATCCTTCTTGGTGTATACTCAAATACTAATATCTGTTGTAAATTTATTTCGGGATGTTAAATATTATTGAGGCATATTATATTTTATTTTTGTATTAGTATTTAGTTTTTAGGAAAATACCCACTGTACGATCACGTGTGAACCAAAATAAGAGAGCTTTCAAAACTTTACTCTCCTGCTCAAGAGACATAGGAAATAGAAAACTGTGGTGAGGATGGGGAAAGTTATAACTTCCAGACGAAGCGGTCATGATTCGACCTTTTATCGGCTGCTATGCCGTTGAATTTCCCTAAACCGTTTCTCCATTACTCTCCACGCGAATAAGGGTGAATTTCCTCTAAACTAAAACATTAACTCATCCCTATCTAATCATTGTAATTAAATACAGATGGTCAGGGCGGGTATTAAGATAAAATGGGAAATAAATTTTTATAATGAATAAATTATGATTCAAGCGCTTGGGTTTATCAAGGAATTCGCATTTATCTGATTGCCAAACCTTACCTTCACCTATGACAAGACGTGTATTAATCACAACTTGTAGAATGTGTGGAATTCCAGGCCTCGACCGTGGTTCGGATCCCACGTTAAACTGTAGGTCCTCCATTTCATCCCACAATCACTCTACCATTACACATTAGCGTAAGTGCGTACAACCCGAACGGGTAGTAAGACGCGGTGATGATGATGATGATAGTAGTAATAATAATAATAATAATAATAATAATAATAAAGGACTTTGCGATGGTCCCAAAGACAAAAATTGGAGTCTAGTGCTGCAAAAGTTAGAAAATGGCTGCTTTAGGACATACAACTCAGGTTTATCTTAAACTTACAGTCATTGCCAACCTGACGCCTTCTACCACGTGATCGCGTGATGAATATTATAATCTGCATTACAGTCATAAGTAGATCTTACGTGGTATTTTAACGGACTCGTCCACTGCAGTCCCTTCCACAGGTATCTGTAGAGGTTTTATGTCGAAGGCTGTCATGTCATCCTCCCCTCCACCCTCGTCAGCGTAGTTGATGATGTTCTCACGGACGTCGTCATCAGTTCGTGGGTGTTTGGCGTGAGGTTCACGGCGGCGGTTGTACAACACAAACAGCGCCACTAAGACTGAAATAAAACACAAGATAAGGGTTGTTTATCTATCACGGTTTGTTTCATCAACGCTTGTCAGAATTGGAACTGTCAGCTCCTTATATTACATTTATAAAAATCTAGACTCTCTCGTACATACCACGTGAGAACTACGTTTCTCTTCCATCGGGAATTGAAACAAATTTTCACATAATCGGGTTGTGAACATTTGAAGCGTCGTTCCCTTAGCAATTTGTACCATGACTGATAACAAAGGCTTAACAATAAACTATAGCTTATTTTATACTAAATACAATACTAAACAGGGTCGTCAAACTTCTTAAGGGCTCATACTTACTAAGAATGGTAAGGAGACATGTCAAGATGGCCGCCAATGCTCCCACACCGAGTTTCAAGGTCTGTCCTTCTTGCACTAACTCACAGTTGTCCCCCCAGAAACCTCCTGGACAGATACAACGGTAACGATGTCTTGGGTCCTGGTTGATGCAGTTTCCTCCGTTCAGACACGGTTCTTCCAAACACTCGTTCTTATCCGTGCAGCTCTTCCCGTCAGCAGACACCGACTGTCCCTCACCACAGCTGAAGGTCAGAGTATCCAATAGCAAGTTACTGTTTAGTACTTATCACTTACTTTCTTTATGACATTAGGAACTCGATAGTTCATTGCCGCACTTACAAAAGTACGCCACCTATTCCTATCTTGAGCTAGTTCTATCCAGTCCACCTCATTACGCCCTATATCTTTCAGGTCCATTCTGATATTATCCTCCCATCTGAGCCTAGGTCTTCCCAATGGTCTCTTCCCATTGGGTTTGCCAATCAGTACCCTGAACGAGGTTCTGGATTCCTCCATTCGCGCTGCAGGTCCTGCCCACCGTAATCTGCGAGACTTGATTATCCTAACTACATCTTCTGATGAGTACAGGGTATGTAGCTCATCATTATGAAACCTGCTCCACTTCCTAGTTTATCCCCATTTCCAATCCATTGTTTAGTACTTACAGTGAGATAAATCATGTTTGGTAGAAAATGGATCAAATTAAAACAATTGTATTTAATAAATTATTTCCTCTAAAAACCATTATTTGAATTTAATAATTTAATTGTATTAAATACAATCTAGAATAGTTCATATAATTTTTGTTTTATAGATACATTTGACTAAATATATAACTTACGTGCATTCATATTCATTCCAAGAATCCACACACTCTAAAGGCTCTGGGCAGATGACGTTCATGCAAGGTTTGTTGGAGGGACAGATTCCTTTGCAAGTTGCGAGCCATCGTCGCTTGTCCCCACTGGGTGCCGTTCATCGCAGGGGGAAGGGGTAAATGTTTGCCTCCCAACCTTATGTCGTCTAGACATCCTGTACATATTTTAGATCAATCCTTTGAAACTTCGTAACATTTATATTATTCCCATTAAATAAGCTACATTTATACATATGGACTGTTAGGAATATGGAAAAGAAAGACTTGGAGATATTTGAAATGTGGTGCTAGAGAAGATCAGGTGGACATACAGGGTAACAATTGAAGACGTCCTTAGAAGAGTGGGTGCAAAAGATAACAATTTTGGATGTTATTCTTCGGTACAAAGCAAACTAGATCGTACACATCCTTAGGAGGAACTGTCTTCTTCACAACGTCAAAGAAGGAAAGGTTGAGGGAAAGAGGAGCTTAGAAAGGAGGAGGATTAAAATATTGGATGACTTGAAGGAAAGAAGAACACTCCAGGAGCTGGCGGCTTAAGTTCTCTGACAAAAGGAATGGGTCTGTCGCGAGACAGAACACCTGATATTAAACAATAATATTTTTTGCATAACTGTTTTACACCTTATTTATAGTAGAATTTAGAATAAACATAAAATAATGAACGGACATTTTAATTTAAAAAATTGTTACATAAAATTAGGTACTGTAAATAACTTCCTCTCATCTTGCCACGCCATTGGATATATCTTAGAGATAATCAAGACAACCAACACAATCGTCGATTAAAATTTGAAATATTATAACATTGAGGAAGTTCATGAATGTACCAATTCATACAAATAAAGAAAAGATAAATGGTTTGTTGAACTAACTTTATTCAAGTTCAACTATTTCTTAATGAAAATGTAGTGTTAATTTCCAAACAGTTGTGCTGTATATCTTGTATATCTAAATATCTTAAAAACCACTAAAATATCCATTTGGAGCGATATATACTCCATAAAAATTATAATGGGCTAATAGTTTTCACCTAAATCTAACTGTGATGCATAGGATCTCACCTTTTTGATAGTCTGCATAGACCTCGAAAGTTCTGACACCCGTGTACTCGGCCTTACCACCAGCGAAGACACCCTCCTGTTTATCTACGACCAACCACTGGTGACCTTCAAACAGGAAGGTTTCGTTGTATCTTCGACCTTCACCTCCGTCCAGTTGAAGAGATACCGCCGACCACATATCGGGAAACCTGGATAAATTTAGTGAGCAAAGAGAGATTAGGAAAATCATAAGTCAATCAAGTCATGTAATTATAAAAACTATGTTGGTAAAAATAGATGGAAGGACCAGTCTCCCGGTAGGTCGAACTAACCGGAGGTAATCACCTATTTCTCTTTTTTATTGTTGACAAACTGATGTCATAAACTAAACTTATTTTCCCTTTTTTCATTTAAAAAAAAGGTTTGTTCCCATCCCCCTCTGGCTCTTAGCTCCAAACACGTCGGATGGGGGTCTTGGCTACAAAATGTTGGAGAGGGTTTCGGGCTGGGCTGGGGTTCTAGTCCCAGGGCGAAAAAAACATTCCCATGTGACAAGGGCGACGTTGAAAAAGGATGGGGGTGTGGAATAGCCCCCAGTTAATAAGGGGGCTAGGGGTTTTAGGCAACAGTATTTTTAAAGTTATTTGTGGATTTGTCAAGTTACAAATGTTCTTTGTTGTGACATTCGCCATCATTTCGTGTAGGAAAGCTAACAAGTTTCTGCTCGTGAAAACTCCAGGGTCTGGATTCACTAACGAGTGCAATTCTGCTCCGGTGCAAGTCTAGATATGGCGTTACTTTGCACCCAAGATACGCCTTATTATTTGCTCCATTTCCGTATTCACTAAACATGGTGAAAACTAATGGCAAGATTATGGTGACGTCACCATAAACGTCATCAATTGCACTCTTTCCGACCAATCCATGTGAAGAATTTACTTTCAAAGTCAAGGCTACTTTATTTTAAATCTCTAATGAAAATGACAGCAAATACAAAGATTTTTAAACATTATGTTGATAAACTAGAAATAAAAGTATAAGCGGCCTCTTTCTGGGTGCTTTACATAAACAATATTAGTTCATTGTTTAGTATTTATTAATATTATTAGTTTAAAGCTCAAGTTCCATTAATAAAACATTTATAGAAACTTTATAACTTATTTTAAAGCTACACTAACCGCCATATTTGGTGACGAGGTGTCTTTGGACTTGGAGGAATACAAACCTCTTTGGATCTAGACAAAGATTACACATTTAATGTTTTTTTTTGACGTTTTGTCTTGTAATAATGAAAGAAATGCCATTGCGTTGGTTGAAGGTAAAATTTCAAACATAAAAGGTGCTAATTGCTTTGTTACCACTATCTAAATTGAAATAAATGTTTTGCTTGACAGATGTATGTTATTTTAATTTCTTTATTATTAACTGGGGTACAGTTAATTAATTATTGTATTTTAAGCCATAACGATAATATGCCGCCATTAAAATTTATTGAAGTGACAATCATAATTTTAATAGTTGCGCTTACTTTTGAATGGTGGCAAATAAAAGGCGCAGCTTTGCTCTCAAATTGCGCCTGCTTCTTTTAGTGAATAAGGATTTGGGCACATCTTTCAAACTTGCGCCGGCGCAACTATTTGCTCCCGTTAGTGAATTCAGGCCCAGGCTTCATCAAGTGATCTTCTTAAAACATTACCTAACTTTTTTAAGACTAGTGTCTAGTAGGCTAAAAGTAATAGGCTAAAGACGAGTAGGCGCTGACAACGGTACTACTAGCTAACTTGATTAACTAAGCTTGCTATACAATCTAATATTGAAGATATTTCTTTCAAATTATCTTTATCATTTACAGAGTTCCCAGGTATACATTTTAAGTATAATCGATATGTCAATTTATGGAAATTCCACGAAATTAAACTACTTCAATCAGAATCAAAACAACACCTCAAGGACAGACCAAATTATTGTTTTTGATTCATGGAGAACATAAAACATGTAGATTCATCACTTTCTCAATGTCGAAATTTTTAACAGTTACAATTTATATGAATGTATATTTTTTTACTAGAAAGTAGAAAGTGAAATAAATCAAAATGGTACACTATTGACAGCATAACTCCACCAAGTCCACAAGTATAGTCCAATTTTCATAGGAATGGTTGACATTCATAAAAATGTATCACCTTATATTAGTGCTATTTTAAATAATATACCTATATTTAAAGTGAACGATCATATGACTTGACTTGAAAGTAGATTTAATATCGTTTCTAGCTTCTTATGAAAATTGCACTCTAAAATGTGTATATGAAACAAAGCTATATAAATATTCTGGTTTACTGATTGATAAACACTTCCATTAGAAAATGTCCTGCTTCGACAAGTGACAGGTTGGTAGAATATCAAGGTGAGTTGTCCCAGTGTGCATCTAACACTTGTCAAGTGTCAATTTTGAAGACTACACTTGTATATAAACAAATTGTTTGGTCTTCATACACTAATGTAGAAGTATTGAACTTTATTCACTTTCACCATTAATGGTTTGGTGAGGGAAATAAAGAAATGGCCAATTATTGTCCCTTCACCTTGGCTGCGTGCCAACGTCCGTCAGTCACAGTTAGCGTGCTGAGCCCAAGAACTTTTTCTTCTGGTCGCAAACTGTTGAGGTTATACCGGAAGTGCAGGTAACTGTCTTTAATCTGTAAAAAGAGATACGATTTTATTCTTAGCACTCTTTTGAAACTTGTTTTTTTTACTTCAGATAAATTTTCATTTAAAAAAATCTATTATATTACCACAATAGTTATCTTTTAGAATTTAACAATAAACTAGGTTTAGAAACTAATTATTCTAATTATACATTCTCAAAAAGATAATACTTTACTAGAAAAAAACCAGTCATGTAATTTTTTTGAAATAAATAATATTTATTTAAAATATATATAAAAGGTAAAATATAAACACACTTAATGAACCTGTCAAGAGACAGAACACAGAATAATTATTACTATACAATAAACTAAATATTTTTCAATTATCAGAGTTAATAATCTTTATTGACTTTTTCAAATTTTTCTGCTGACTTTTAATATATGTTTTGCATTTCTATCTGGAAGTCAATGAAGAAGTCTTACACTGGTTTCATAAACTGGCAAAAGGCGTTCGATAGAGTGAAGTGGAAGAAACTGATGGAAATACTCAATAAGATCGGCCTCAACTGGAGGGACAGAATGTTTATTGCAAACCTGTACCTGGGACAGCGAGTGAAGGTGAGGCTGGATGATGGAGAAAACAACAGTGTAGAGATAGAGTGAGACAGGATCCTGTTTGTCACCCAATCTGTTCGACTTGTATGCAGAGCAGATGTTCAGGGAAGTCCAGGAGGGACGTGGCAATTTCAGGATAAGAAAACGCGTCATTAACACAATAAAATATGCAGATGATCTAGCATTGCTGGCCAGAAATAAAGAAGAGTTGCATGAAATGATGGAACGGCTAGGGGAGATAGGGAAAAGCTATGGCATGGAGATCAACTTTAAGAAATCAAAAGTTATGGGGATTTCAAAAAATGAAAAGCCACCGAAAATCATAATTGGCAACCGGAGTTGGAAAACACACAGCAGTTAAGGTATATGGGAAATCTGCTGACAAAAGATGCCTACTGCACTAGAGAAATTAGGTCGCGGATCGCTATGGCCAAGAAATATTTCAACAAGACCAGCAAGTTGAGCTCAGAACTGAAGAAAAAACTTATGAAATGCTATATTTGGAGCATCGTACTCGATGGCTCAGAAACTTAGACTCTTAGGAAGATGGAAAAGAAATAATTTGAGAGCATTGAATGTGGTGCTGGAGAAGACTTGAGAAGATCAGGTGGACAGGCAGGGTGACAGATGAACAAGTCCTAAGAAGAGTGGGTGAGAAGATAACTAATTTTGATGTGATTCTTTGGCGCAAAGCAAACTGGATTTGATATATCCTTAGGAGGAACTGTTTTCTGGATGATGTCATAGAAGAAAAGGTTGAGGGAAAGAGGAGCTTAGGAAGGAGGAGGATTCAAATACTAGATGACTTGAAGGAAATAAGAAAATTCTGGGAGCCGAAGGAGTAGTTAAAGGACAGGTAACATTCTTGGTCTAAGTTCACTGACTAAAGGAATGGAGCTTTCTTAAGACATCACCTAATAATATAACTTATATCAGATCTCAGACTATTACCTATAAAATTATCTGCTTATCCTAATTGTTGCGGTGTACCTTAGAATGCCAAGCATTCCTTACTTTATGAATTAACCTTAACAGCTTACTATAATTAAATTTAAAAAAAATTGAAAACAATGTACAATTCCAAGAAAATATAGTGCATACCGGTAAGTTTTAAATACATGCCACGCAAAATATATTTATCTATATTAATAAGGACTTGTTATATTGATTGTGTTGTGTTATTATAAATGCTGTGACTAGGTTTGATATTCAATACTCTTTATAAATTACTGGTTCTAACGTTATGAAATAAATAACTTAGGTATTTAAAACAAATCCACACAGTTATTTATATGTAGTTGATAATATTTTTTAAATAGCTTTACTTTAGTTTTACAAACAATAATTTCTACATTATGATTCCTTATAACATTGCCACTACCCGCTCTTAGTTATCGTTCTAAACTACCATTTTGTGATAATCGCTTACCAGAACAATGGTTCTTTATTAAGTAGTCATGTATGGAATGACCCCATGTGTTGATTTCCCTAAAGCACGGTTCACCCTCCAGTATTTTACATTGCATCATAGATGCTACCATATATACCTCCAGTATTCCATACTCTGAACAGTTGTTACCACACATGACACCCACCTCTAGTATTCCATACTCTGAACAGTTGTTACCACACATGACACCCACCTCCAGTATTCCATACTCTGAACAGTTGTTACCACACATGACACCCACCTCCAGTATTCCATACTCTGAACAGTTGTTACCACACATGACACCCACCTCCAGTATTCCATACTCCCGGTTGTGCTGATCGCTGACTCTGAACAACTCCCCATCTTTCTCTCTCGTCCTGAACCTCAGCTGCAGCTGGGTGGAGAAATGGTCGGGTTCAAAGGACAGAGCATACTTGACGTAGCTCTGGGCGTTGAAGGTGGTGGGTACAGTCTGTGAGAGACAACTGGGTCCCGTCCAGCCAGGATTACACTCACAGCGAGGCTCTGAGAAGCTCCCCACACACGTTCCGTGCTCCCAACACCTGAATGTGGACTCGTGAGTGTTACACACTTGTTCTGTCTGAGGACATCCCGCCACGCTGGCTCGAGACAGTCCTGGTGCACCCAGATCGTACAGCTGGAATATATTTCAAGTGAACGATAATTTCATAGAATGGAAACATTTAGACAAACATAATAACGTTGAAAATCACTTTGGCTGGCGTTATTATGTATGTATTTATGTAAAGTACTCGACTCGGAGGTTGGTTTGAACTCAAAAGTTCCACCGTCAGCTATAAAGCCTGACAGAACGAGGAGGAGTACTAGGGAAATGAGGATTGAGGTAGTTTCCTCACTGAGCCAGAAGGTACTATCGCACATCAGTCTGCCAAGCCACTAACTAACCCTACAAGAGACACCTTCACTCCATTCATCACAGGGACTGGCTGTATATTGAATGTTATTACTAGTATCGTTCATACCTTTGTCACTTTCATTTGTCAGAGCCATAAGTGAGAATGAAAGTAACAACTTGCTCTAGCCCGTACAAGAAGATATAGAGCATTGTAGACATTATATCTGATCAGACTGAGACAGATCAATGGACGTAACAACTTGCTCTAACCAATACCAGAAGATATAGAGCATTGTAGACATTATATCTGACCAAACTGAGATATATAATTGAAAGTAACAACTTGCTTTGGCATAAACTAGGAGGTATAGTGACTGCATTGTTAACACCATATCTGACAAAAGAAGGATCGGGGCTGCTGATGCTACTATCTAATGGTATTGATCCATATGTTTTCAGTAATGTAGTCTCGTATTAAATATGGTTAGGTGATACACACCTGTGTTGAATAGGTATGTAGCTATTTGATGAACTAGTATAGCGACACTCATTTATGTTAAGTACCATGAATTAGTTATTTCCTCTCCTATGTTAATCAACGGGACTGCATAATTCTGATAATTGGCGACCCTTTATATGGATACCTGATATTTCGCTCGCAATTTGTTTTTTAACGACATTCTGCTGTTGAGAATTCGCCCCGGCAAGTCGCAGCTTTGTTACCCATGCTATATCTCTTGCTCTGTATTGTTGGAAAATAGTCTCTGAAGATCACATCTTCATGATAATTTCTCTCTCTCTCTCTCATTTTTGAACCTTGTCTCTCTTGTGTGCAACGGGACAAATAAAGCTCTCAATATCGTGTTGGTAAACCGTGTGAAGTGGTAGTACGATGATATTTATATATTCATTATTTAGAACTTGTTAATGTTATATATTATGTATTCATGACAATGTCAGTAAAACATACAATCAGTTTTATAGGGGAGCTCCTTTTGTCACATAAATAGTATGGTTATAAAAGTGCACTTCAAGATCAACAATTACCAGACCCGTTTCTGCCACTCAACAACGTCAGAAGGTAGGACTCTGTATAAAATATTGTATTACAAACATCCAAACTCACTATCTGTTTTAATTAATAAAACTGGTACTCCGGAAATTTCTTACTAAATTAAATTACAGGTATCTTCGGTAAATAAGATTGCACAACCTGCTGCGATTTCCCTTTCGAATCTTACCCTAAACTTGTTTATTTTAAACCACAAACAAGTAGATCCCTACTACGCTATGAAGAACAGCTGTCCAAACTCAATATTTTATCATAAACGCATTTCTGCATGATAGTTTTATTACATTCTACGGTGTTTAATTTATTGCAATGTACCTCATATGATATTTTAAAATTATGAATTCTCAAAATGTATTGTTTCACCCCATTGTAGTGAAGTTTGAATAAAAGTCTAGTCCCATCTTCCGCCCACTTATTATAATCAATATCCTGAAATCTGTGACTTAATTGAAACAAAAAGAAATACACACAGACGATAAATCAGACCAATTAGGCAAAATATATGACAACCCAGCTTTGAGAAACTTGAGTTTAAATTTGCGATCACTAAATATTTCCTTAAATCCTAACTTAAGAGTAAACAAACATGTATATATTCGTCGGGATGTGTTGTAGTAGCAGACAGTTGAGGTCTCCCATGAACTTTCATTAAGTTGTAGAATTCGACATCGGTGTGAGGTTAGTAGCAGTTACTATCCAAGAAGTGCTAGAAATGTATACACATGATACCGTAACTTCCACATGCCTACTTCTGACACCACTTTGTAACGTCCCTGTCCTAATTCTGACAAAACTGAGTAAGGTTACTAATTTTGTCTGGGTGCCCGGTAGCCAACCCTACTACAGCACTACCGTGGCACCGTAGGGACTTACATGGTTAGGATGGACCCCAAGCGGTAGGGGTTGGAATGGATGGTTCGTGGGGAGTGAGACTCGCAAGTTAGTCCAATAAGATATATTTATTAAGCTATTATTATTAAGCTATTCAAATACTAAACTACTACATGGGTAACCGGTTAGATATCCCGTGACGAGGGAGTAGGCACGATAACGGTCTCGCAACCTTCCTGTAGACCCGCGATCGACCTTCCGGCGGGGTGAACCACCAGATCACATTTTATATCGTCATTTCGCAGTCGTGATCGATACCGACCCACATGCACTCAGCATGGCGTCCAACATTCAACAGTCCTGTCTTATTCTCACACACCAACTTGCTGATCTCAATAATTTCACCATCCAGGAAGGTCCATCGGTCGCATCGTGCTCGCTCGTCAACAGGATGCAAGCTATATGAGAAATATGCTATTCTCAGCAGGATGGTAACCCAACACTCTTGACTTCCAAGGAAATGTACAAGCGTAGGTTAAAATCTTGCCAGAATAAACCTTAAAATAATTATGCTCTTACAATAAATTTATAACAGGTCTTCAAAAGCTTGACTTCTTGCTATTTGTGACGAGGCCCGGAAAATGAATAGTGAGGAATGCTGAAGAGCCAAATTTAATTTCATATAGGCCTACAAGTATTTATTATTATTATCATAATCATCATCATCATCATCATCTAAAATTTATTTTTAAATAAAATAAAGCGTTATTTCAAAATTTTCTTAAATCTTTTCATGCCAATTAAACTGACTCAAATTTAATATTATACCATTTAAATTTTGATAGTTTAGAAGCGCTTGTATACTTTTTAACAAAAGGTTCTAGACCTACTAAATATATTTTAAATCATACCTTACTGTTATGGAAGACATTTTTAATACAGCCATCAAAGCCCCTACCAAAGGGCATAAACTTCCAGTGAAAGTGAGTAGGGTCCAAGTTTTCCACATAAAGACCGCCAATTTGTAGAGGAGTGTTTACGTTGAGGTACTCGTTGAACGGTGGTACAGTTCCATGAGCTTGACAAATGGCGTCGTCAAACGTGGCGGGGGATCCGTCGTCGAATTCTGTCACATATGCAGCTTGGCATTGGTCCACTACCATCCTCACATTCTAAAACCAATTCATGTTATTAAGTTAATAGGGTAGTATTTAATGTCCTAGAACATGGAAGCACTGGTTACAATATTTTGCAAATGCATAATATACAAAACATTCGTTCGCTAAACGATAGGAAATTAGGTTTAGTATCGCCATAACAAAGGAATCTTTCAACAAGAAGAGGTTTCTGCTGACCAGCACGTTGAGTTTGGAACTGAGGAATAAACTGATGAAGTGATACATTTGGAGCCGAAACCTGGATTCTTGGGAAGATGGTAGAGCTTTAAAATGTGATACTGGAGAAGACTTGAGAATATCGGGTAGACAGACAGGGTGAAAAATGAAAATCGGTTGAGAAGAGAACCATTTTGAATGTAATTATTTGGTACAAATCAAACTGGATCGGACACATCCTTAGGAGGAACTGTCTTCTGTACGACGTCATAGAAGGAAAGGTTGAGGGAAAGAGGAGCTTAGGAAGTAAAATGATTCAAATATTAGATGACTTGCAAGAAAGAAGAAAATTCTGGGAGCTCAAGGGGGAGGCAGCAGACCGGGTACATTGGAGGTCTGAGTTCACTGACAAAAGGAATGGACCTGTAGTAAGACAGAAACCCAAATAATAATAAATTCAAATGTGTATGAAAATACATTTTTTATATTAAATTATTGTATTCATGTCAAGAACTAAATTTAAAATCTACACATAAATTATCCCTGATTGAATAGAAATGTGGTTTACACATTTAGGTTGGTAAATTTGAAATATTAACTATCCAAACGGCTTTGTAACAAATTCTTGTGATTTAAGATTTTTTAACTCTGTTGATTTTATAATTGTATTTTTTATTTCAAAAATATATAAATTATCAATCAACCTTACCCCCCTCCTCCCTCACCCCAATAGCATTTATGAAGGAACTTTAGTAACACTGTATTACTTAATAAAAAATTAATTTAAAAAAAATTATAGTGAGCACAAATATGTGCAAAAGCTTTTGTTTACAAACTATGAAATATATAAATTAACTAGCTGTTACCCGTCGTAGCTTCGCCCGACGAAAAGTTTAAACATTAATATTGTAAAATTAATGTAAAATCAAAGGTTGGGAATTGTCCTATGTGTTATTCCAGGACATACTCTACCTACCTACAAAGTTTCATTCGAATCTGTTCAGTAGTTTTGACGTGATTGAGCAACAAACATCCAAACACACAAACTTTCGCATTTATAATATTAGTAAGATTGTTGCTACTATACAATACATACGAACCTCTGTGTCCCAATAAACATCTACCCTGTGCCAAGATCCATCGTCCAAGCCTTTCCTTGTTTGGACCCTGAGTTCTAACGTACCAGATCCAAAGTCTATAAGTAACCTTGGCATTCCTTTTTCCAGTTCTATTGAGAGGAAATCTGTAAAACATAAACACATTACATATGGTCTAAAACTGTATGAGTAAATAAATTGCATTTTGTGATAATACTATCTGATTAGTCATTGTATGATAATGTTGCCATTTTTAGTCTCGGGATGTATGTAAGTATTATTTTATTCGAGTTGGGATCGTTATAAATTCCCTAAACAATCACATTTTGGATCTCATTTTATTTATAATTTATGAGATGTGTGGATGTAACCAAATTAAATATTTACTTCCGGAAAAAACTTATGTACCATATTGATTTAAAAGTATGTTATTAAATCAATTATATTAACACTCAATACGAATGAGTTTTAAATTTTAAAAATCAATCTTAATTTAATTTTATCATTAAACATCAATCAATATGTGAGAGCCATGGATTATAAAATATATCCACAATTCTAGAATGTTTAATCACATACCTGACAACATGACCTCATCAGCCTCTGGTGGTACGATTGGTCCATTGTAGATTAGCATCCCATCTGATTTTGCTGTGATGAACTCGAAACTAAGGTGTGAATCACTGCACATATCTAGATGAGGATACCAGGCCCAGCCGTCACCTCTGAAACTCCTAGCTTTCTGCTGACATCTATTGCCATCATATCCATTCGAACAGGAGCAACTGGCAATGGACAGTTCACAAAATAAGACAGAACTGGCAATATTCACACAGCTTGATATTATTACTTTTCTGTTATTTAAAACTTAATACAAAAATAAAAATTTACTAAATTTAAATATGTTAAAAATAATATTTTCAAAATTACTTAAGCCATTATTATTAGAAGTAATAGCAATTAGCATATGTCTGTCGGTGATTTTAATTTCATAACAGTAATAGCAATTCAATCTTTTTTTGCTATTTTTCTTATAGGATATTTAAACTGCGGCCATACTTGCGTCTTTGTCGTCACCACCACAAAGACGCCGTGACAAGGATGCCAGCACGCAAAGCCTTGTTTTATATGCAGGGGCTCATATTAGGCGGCAATCGCCTAGCGGCAACGACTTGGTTGCAAACGTTGCGATTTCAGGTATCTCATATAAATAACATACATTAATTATGTCGCGGCGACCTGGTTGCAAGTATGGACGTGCTTTAAAATGATAATTTTATGTTGGTTTTTAGAGTAAATTGAATTTATTTTTGAAAGAGTTACCATTTAATTTTATACTTCTTCTTTGGTCTATACATAATCGTGCCTCGCCACCTTTTAGATGGAAAGCTAGACAATTCTTTAATGAGCGACGATTTCCTTACAAGTGTACAGGTTTAGCAGGAACTATGTCCTGGTCTATTTTGAAAACCCAAATCCGATAGATTTTTATTTCTGGAGCAATCTTAAAGATATTGTTTATATATCACCTATCGGAAGTGCTGAAATACTCCACCATTATAATGAACATGGCTGGCAGAGAAATGCCTGTACATTTTGAATGAACAAGAAACTCTATGAAACGATAAGTAAAGGCAGGTATTCAGTACCAGGTGGTCATTTTGATCAATTTCTGTAAAACTAAGTAGTAGCTACACATCAATTGAAAGTAAAAATGGATATTGTTCTAAAATAAGTTCAAATTGGACACACATTTTTGTATGGGGAATTTTTTTTCACTGCATTTGTGTCCTGAGTCCACCATTGAAGTGAGTCTCACAGATGAAGATAACATACAATTAGAAAATAAAATATTGACTTCATGAAGTGCAAAGAAAATATAATGATTATATTTGAAATGTACCTAATACATTTTGATTCTACAGTCACATTGTGAGAATTAAAAATTTCCTAAAAGTGTGTTTAGTACTTTATAAATATAAAATCTATTTTCCAGTCAAAAGTATACATTCTTTGCCCAACTTGAAGTCTGCAGTGTATTAAGTTACCTACGACCATATTGTCCTTCGATGCATCTTCCTCCATTGTAACAGGGACTGGTCCGACATGACTCGCTCTCGGTGAAGTTGCGAGCCCCACACGTGCACTCGGCCATCACGTCCACACGCACACCCACCAGAGAGGTCGTGTTACCGTCCACCAGGTACGGCGAGTTACTGATGTTCATCGTGTTGGTACAACTCCCCTCACACTTTTGGTTCTCATAAAGGCACTCGTCTATTGCTACCATCGTTATGTTGATGCCGACATCCTTCTCAATCTGAAATGTTGACACTTTAAAAATATTCTATAGACATTAATCGATTTATAGATTAATAATAAAGCTACTTAAAGTCGTTGAATTACACTACATTTCAGTCACGCTTAAAAACCTCTACAGAAAGGCCAAACTCTACCTATTAGGCCTAATAATAGGATATGTACAGTAGCCCCATGGCTTCTTTGGTGCTGACTGACAGCTGTCGGCTTTGAAAAGCTACCAGACCAAATTATGTATCCCTACGCCGAACCATATGATCTGCAAAAAACATGTGTTTAGCAGCTGTCGCTTCTGACACTCAAAATTTAAGTATATACCTAAATGTTGACTGTCAGAAGTCAGCTGTGAACTGTCAGTCAGCACCAAAGAAGCTATGGGGCTACTGTACACAGTTGTGAATGTCTCTAGTTAAGCTATGTTGTGATAAATACCTTTTCTCTGTTCATTAGAACAACGCCATTTAGTCGGACCGGCTTGTAGTACTTGGATCCACGTACTGCGAATCGTATGTCGGTGATTGGAGGGTGTTTTTGTTGAACTTGAACACTGAACACATGAATATTCTCCTGTTCCGTGCTCAGTAGGTCAGCCAGTTTTTTCTGTAAACTTGATAACTTGCTTTGTTTACGATTTTGAGACTGGAAGATTAGAATTGATGGAGAGTAAAATATTATCAAAAGGAAAATTATTTTTTGTAAAAATCAAAACCATAAAGATAGTATTGGGAAATTTTAAACATCACAAGTTCTGCTAAAGTCAATAAATACACCAATTATTGTCATTATTTATTGTAAGTTTTCACTATGCTACAACTTTCTTCTTTAAAGTAAACTGATCATTTGTAATGGGTTACATTTTAAACTGATCTAAAATGATATACCATAGTGGAATAATGCAGAATACGCTTACTACTTTACGTGGCGAATAAAGGGTACCTTTTCTTGTAGCTCCACGCTCGCAACTAGTACTTAAATTTTGATCCAAATAAATGTAGGTCACTCTTCTTTTGATCCAATTATTTCATCTAAATATCATAAACATTGGTACTGATTTAACCACCTATTTCTATTTACCTCCGTGAATTGTATTTTGTCTTGTGTGGCAGCTCCGAGCTCAGGATTTTACTTAGAAAAATATTCATCTGATTCTTATTCCGCATGAACCTAAATTTGACAAGTGTTTTAACCTTATAATATTTATGATTACGTATTTGCACATATATCTTTAGAAAGTATACATTTAACTATATATCGACAAACAAGAACACAAGCTTGCCCCAATAAAGTTAAAAACAATGAGTACTCACTTTTGTGTCCACGACCCGCACCAAGTCCTCGTCTGTAAGTCCAGCGATACGGATGGAGCCAGAGTTGATGATAGCCTCGTGTGGTAATCCCCGCACTGTCACCGTCACATTGGCCGGCACGTCGGTCTGAGATTGTTTACGGTCGTACACCTTGAACCGCAGGTGGTACCTTAGGGAAATACATTTCATCAAGTAGCACTCAAGTGGGCGCATAGTAAGTTTCGCAATTGTTTAGTGGTTTATTGCACTGCTTTCTGCAGCCTTACCTGCCATCCTTCGTACCGTGTTTCATAGTTATCATTCCTGATTCTTCGTTCAGCTTGAACCTGGGATGTTCTGCTCCCTCCCAGTAAAACGTCTTGTCAGGGAGATCCCAGTCGTCAGCGTCATACACAAACACACGACCTATTCGACTGTCTTGGGCTTGACCCTGAACATTAACACACTAGGTAATTAATATAATTTATAATATTTAATTGATATTTTATCAGTTACATTTTATTTAAAAAAAATGGTGACTGTAATAAAATATAATAAAGATGTCTAAGCATTTTTTTTAGAAACGCGTCTTGCTACCCGGTCGAGTCATACGCTTATGAACTAAATACACTATTGGTTTTAGGGATACGGAAGGTTATATTTAGAGGAGGTGTATCGAATTTGTGTGGAGGAATAGTGGAAAACCACTTTGGAAAAACCAGCCTCAGTACACCCGACCAAGATTAGATTCTCGAGCTCCCCGTCATCGGCACTCTAGTCTACTGCGAGAGTAGCACGTTAGACCATGCGGCCACCGATCCAGGAATATAAACTAATACAAACGCATATATAAAGAGCTGGGAATTGTTCCAAACCCCCATATAAAATTTGAAGCTTGTTCATCCTGATAGATCTCGTTTTCTCGACCGAGACAGAGAGGCTAGACAAAGATTGATTCACATTCAGGACTGTGTATACCGACCATGCTGCTACCATACCACGACTGTTTGGGTCGTCGGTGGATGTAAACATGGACCAAACAGATAGGCAGGGTTATTGCATGTGGGCTATATCTTATCCCACAAGAGAAAAAGGTGACAATACTGGGCTCATAATATGTTTAGAGCAAAATAAATAGATTTTACACTATATGTAACTTACTCAATTATGACTACTATATGTTTTTTTAATATAGAATTTTTTCGCAATCTTTAGACATTTCATTTCTTTAATGAGATTATTATCATAATTGTTACGCTGTACTCCTACTATTGGACCAAAATTATTCAGCTTTATTTGTCAATAACTATTAGCTTATTGCACAATAACAGCATTAGAAAACTCTACAGCCAATGTCGGATCATAGATAAAAACCTTCGTTAAGGTTACGACTTGCCGGAAGTAGATGAATTAGGAGATACGACAGTATGAAACCGGTCCTAGGTTGACCATCAGAGTTCCGCATTTCATTTCACACTAACAGGACTGTGAGTCTACCATGCTGGACCGTTATCTTGGGAGATCACTTTTGAAACAATCCAGGACGATACAACCGGAGAATGGTCTGCGTACAGTCATGTGAGGGTGAATCAAATAACGCTCTTACAAGGTAACTCTTGATGGGAATGACCTGTTACGAGATTGTTTGCAACGCGACACAGCTGACTCACAGTTCTATGAGTGTGAACCCAACTTTATACTTCAGCGTGGTAGAGTCTTTCAACTTCGTGTCAGAAAGAGGCAAGCGTGTCCTTTACAAGGCCACTAGCACCTTTATAATGGTACACATACCTCACTTTTGAAATCGGGATGAAATTGACATATTAATAAAATAGATTATTAAATTTTGATAATTTGGAAATTAAACTAGCTTCTAGTTCTGCAGCAGTGCTATACTCCCTCACCTATACTCTACAAGAAGCTATTGTTGCACCAATCATTGGTGGTTACGTAGTAGCTGCTCGTAGATCATGTGACAGATCTACATCCTGAACATTACGCCAGCTTCACAGATCGCCATTACAACTCTTGAAATAGATGAAAGAAGGTACTGAAAACCACCAACTTTCTCTGGTAGACTGGCTGGCTACTCATTGTCAAAATATCCACTTCCCCTTCCCTTCCACGTCATTGATTGGTTACTATTGCACAAGACCTTCTTACGTCATATCAAGTCACCAACAACGAGAAAAACTAACCTTGACAAAATGACTAATAATTCAAAAATGTAACTATAAAATAAGGGTTAACTATATGAATACATTTGTATTTACATTTGAATTTCAAAACTATAAAAATGTAATGTTGACAATCCAAATATTATTAGTGTTTTACTAGCTCACCATATAGTTATACACGAATATATCTTTGGAGCCAGGCCGCATCTTGTTGTCATTAACGTCTCCTATGACGACAGTAAGGGTGCTAGTGGAAGACATGGTAGGACTGCCCGAGTCCTTGATCACTATCGGTACCAGGTACTCCTTCTGTAGCTCACGATCAAAGGAGTAGAGAGAGAACACCACCGCTATCCCGTCGCCATTAGCTCCTCCTAACGTCAAATAGCACCACGTCTTACTACCTGATCAGGTTATACGCTTATGTACTAATTACGCTCTTGCTCTAGGGATGAGAAAAGATGACTTTAGAGGAAATGTACTCACATTTGCGTGGGGTGAGAGTGTAAAAACCACCTTCAATACACCCAATCGGGATTCAAACCCCGACCTCCCTGTCATCAACAGTCTAGTCTAAGACGAGAGTGATGCCTTAGACCATGCGTCCACCGAAGAAGATACCAGTGTTTTATTAAATTTTAAAAATATACATTAGTGTATATATGATATATGTGGATTGATTTGAATCTTTAATTTGTCTTGAATTTTGACGTAACTAAGGCTTAGCATTTTTAATTTAGGAAATATATTTAGCATATGCTATGGTTAATTTATGATAACTTTTAAATTATTTTGAATTATAGTCAGTCAATACGAGAGAATTATCAGATGATATAAAAAGTTTTACTATGACAGATGAATCGAACTTACTGTGATCACTCTCCACCTTGAAGGATGCCTTGATTATATCGTCCGCGGTAGGATCCAAACTAAAGGTGAATGGAGGTCCATTGCCCTTGTTTCTGTCATCCATATCCGTAGCGAGAACCTCGACAACTTTCCTCGGCGGAACATGTTCCGGCAACACCGGATGATAGTCTTCAAGGAACGTGGGGGCGTTGTCGTTGACGTCTTCGACTATCACAGTCAATAAGGCGGTTGCCGTTTTGCAAGGGACGCCGTCATCGATGGCTAGAACCTTTACCTAATTCATCCACAGATTAATATTAAAAGAATCTTACGTTTTAAGGTTATGTATTTGATAAGAATACCACATTTTTATTATTATTTTATAAGATAGTTGAGATGTATATCTTAAAACAGATGTGAATTTGAGATAGAGTAAAGCTGTGCAACTGTGGGAAAACTGACACAAGCAGGTACATTTGACAAAATATTTAGAAACGCTTCCTTTTACTCTTTGATCCATAATTATTACTATAGCTTGGCAATGGTTTTATTTTGTATAGCCTTAGTCATACAACTAATTTATGTAACCTACAATCAGTTTACTATGGCTCTATATTATAAGCTAAGCCATTGAAGAAACAAATTTGCTTCCTTTCAGCGTGTTTTTTTTATATTTAAAATTCTGTGTTTACAATAAAATTAAAATACATCTACATTGAACAAAATAACAAACATCAATTAAATACTATCCTTATTTTACTGGAGCGCAGTTAAATGTAACAGTACATTTACTCATCAACACAAATAATAAAAACACATACCTGATGCCTTAAATATTCCTCACGGTCTAAACTCCTCTGTACATAAACTGTCCCGTTTTGGTCGATATAAAAATGCCGTTTACGATCAGAAGTCCTATCAATCGAATATTTCACTTTACTCTTCCCCTTTTGATCGGGGTCCGTTGCTCTGAACGTCTCCAGACTTTCACCCACTTGAGCGTCTTCGTTCACCGCCACTTGAACGTCGGGCCTCTCGAACTGAGGTTCATTATCGTTAGTGTCCCTGAGTTTGACGACTACCCACGAGTACGCCACGTGGTACCTGTCACTACTATCACTGTCATTCACTTGTATCCTAAACCTGAACCCGGTACTCTGGAGAGGATCCTCGTAGTCCAAGGGTTTACACTATCTTCAAAGATCCCGTCCCATCGTTGTTCCTCACCATTATGAACTTGTCCGCACCGAACCCGCTGTCTTCGATCACCTGAAACACGGATTATATCTGAGTGTAGCCTTAGATAGTGAGATAAACTAACACTCATACATTTTTGAATTTTTAAAACGTAGAATTAATCAACTTACAAATACATCCATCCTAACATGAGAAGTGGGACTTTGAAACACACAGATCTTTGAAAATTAAAAATAGAGGCCAACTTTTTTACAGAGCGTAAATTCTTTTTTTCTTGTATAAATTTAATGTAATTAAGTTATCACTATTTTTAATTGAACTAGCTGGGAAACTTTTACTCCCATCTTAGATCTTCTTAATTGAACCTCAGTCATATATTTTGTTAATATATGTTTACACTGTGGATTAAATAAATTGTTAGAATTCCTGCTAATAATGTTTAAAAAAAATTAATTTCGTCAAACACATAAGACATATAGGCTAGTTTTGGCAAACTGATATTTTTTGTAAAAGTTTTATATCTTAGGGTATGTTTGTGTAATAATGGTTTCTGCTCACTGCAACATGATAAAAATGAATTAATAGGTTTGTGGGATCACAAGGAAATCTTGTTGAACGAGGTATTTTTGAACAAAACAAACGGTGTATGGATAATTTGTGGCAGCTCCGAAATTAAAATAAAATCATAATAAATTTAGTTTTCTGATATGCCTAGTCGACGACTTACCTAAAAGTAATGAACATTGGTTAGATTGCAAGATAAATTATTGAAACCGATTTTGAGATAGATAAATTATATTAAAAGATATGGAAGAGGACACCAGAGCAAATAGTATTTATAAATCCGATATTGTAATATTGATAGCACTACATCTGAGCAGGTACGTTAATGAACTTGGACAGATGCTTTATGTCTAATCTGAAAAAATATTAATTTATCAATAAAGGCTGCACTTTTTATTAATTGCTAGCTTTTACTACTCATTAAGAACGATAATGTAAACGACAGAATTGGAAGATTAATTATAAATTCCTGCCAGGTATAATGAAGAAATATTTACTTCTTAAATCTAAATGAAGAGTACAGAGAAAAGGGGGTAAAGTCCAATATTTACTCAAATGTATTTAATGTTTTCAAATGTTAGACCAGCACTCTAACTTTATAATAAACTTTAGATTATAATTAAAATACGTCTCTCTCATATTTAAATTAATTAAAAAGTTATTTGCGGGGATAATAATAGGATTTGAGATACATAAGTTGTTTTCAGGGAAAATGTGTGTAATGTGACTCTCGCTTTTTACCATGTACCCTTAAAATAAAATCAGGATCTTTGATTCTTCAACTATAACGCAAAGGTTTTTTTTTTGTTTTAATTCCGTGAGTAAATGAGCAAACATTTCCCTTTCACCTTCCTAAAAATCGATGGAAAGGACTTTCCTCTATCTCTAAAAATTCCTCTTTCATTACCTAGAACCCATCCTCATATCTGGCTCTGAGCCCCAGCCGCAAACACCTCTTCACAAGAAGTTTCGACCCCCAACGTGGGGCTGTATTCTAATCCACTCCTTCACACAAATACTCTTTAAAACACGACCCCCCTCCACTACCAAACTTCATCAACACAACAGAACATTACTTCATATCATTGTATCTAGAATATAACTTTACCCTGTAGTGGAACTTGTTGATTTCATCCTCGTCGTGGACGGTGACGGTGAGTATGGGAGTCTCAGGAATAGCAGTTCCGTCTGTCTCGTCGACCTCTGTAAACCATTCGTCCTTGGTGAACTGTGGAGGCATGTCGTTGATGTCCTTGACCCGAATAGAAGCTGTCCCTGTACCTATAATACGTTTAAATGTAAATAATTCTAAGAGTTGTTGAAAAAAATAACTGAAAATACACTGAATATAAAGTGTGGATGCAATGAAATGAGGATTGGGAATAGTATTATTAGAGAGTATGCAATACATTTCAAACAGCTACTAAACAAAGACTTCATATATTTGTCTTACCAGGGTGTTTCTTTATAATATATATAGGTTTTATAATTATTAAATTATCAATGAAATAAAATATGTCTTAAATCTAAGAACTAAGAAAAGGGTGGGTTCTTTAAAAGTAATGTACTTACTGTAACTTAGAGAAAGACTGTTAGAATCAAAGTGAAAACCACATGTGGACAATCACGTTCAGTGCACGCTGGCGAGAAACAAAAACCCCTTGCAGCCGTTAATGTGAGTCTAGCCCCTGAGGATGTTCGGCCACCATTTCGGGTAACATAATTTGTGATTAATTTTTGGAAATTATTATTTAGATTTCTCTAATTTTTTTTTTGAAAGCTTCTCAAACCATTTGTTTTTCTCCATTTATTATGGCTATGTATATTGAGTTATTGTTAAAACCTCACACAGTTGTCTTGATGACGTCATATCTCACCTTTCAGTCCTCCTCCGTCCATAGCGACCACCTGTATGGAATAGTCCGGTGTCCTCTCTCTGTCTAAGCAGCACACGGCAGTCTTGATAACGCCTGTCTGTGGTTCAATTTCAAATATCGGTGAGCCTGTCTCTTCTTCTATGACGTTCTTCTCAATAGAGTATATTAACTTTGCGTTTGCTCCTTCATTGATATCATCATAATCTATGGCGTTCATCGTCATCACAGCCATACCTTTTAATCAAAATACTGCATATAACATTAAATTACTTCACAACAACTTTGAAGATTTGCTGAGGTAAACTTGATCTACCCCGTCAAATAGTAAACTCACTTTGCATTATTCCACTATGGTACATAGCGTATACGATAGTCATAGTGTAATACATCAAGGTAATACTGCTATCTTTCAGGGTAAATGAAGTGTATTTCTCACAATTATTTCGAAAAGAGGTACACTTCGAAGATGTTGCTAAATAATTGAGCGCACATATTTTTTGCGACTGGAAACGTATACTTCTACCTCTTATTCTTTCACAACATTCAAAAAGACAATTACAATCTAATCCCTCAAGGATACTTGGGTAACAGTTTCAAGAAGTAAGCTAACGATCCTCACCCCAGCATGAATTCAATCATAGCGACTTATTAAAAAGTAGATTTGTTCTATTATTCTATCTGTGCGTTAAGCACTAAGTTTATTAGGGTTGAAATAGTTACATAAAGAAACTACAACTATATTAGTGGAGAAAGGGATGAGTATACAACAATGAATATCATAAGCAGTAGACTACTCACTTTTTAAATTCGAACATTTGATTTCCCTCAACGGTGGCCAAGCGAATTGCGAGTCTACCCCACTTCAGATCTCTCGGCCACCTTCGTGGGCGAGATATATAAAATACCATATAGTAATTTGAGGTTAATTTATAGCCCCTACGTTCATAGAAATAATTAACTAAATGGAGCATTTCCTTTGTTATTCAACACCTTATTTTGTTTATAATTCCTAAATGAGTACCTCTTTGAAACAAGGAACAATCTAAGCTACACAAACCTGCTGTTCCGTTTTCCGTGACGTTCCCGAAGTACGTCCCGTGGGGGAAGATGGGGGCGTTGTCGTTGATGTCCTTGAGGTTGACCTGCACGTCAGCGTACCCCACCAGTCCCTCTCCACTCTCGTCCTGGGCGAACACCGTGAACCTCCACTGAGGACGACCGTTGGGCAGATCTCGGTCCAAGGGCTGACAACAGCCAATAGTACAATCATGTCTTTCTCAGAATAAAATGTGGTAGTTGAAGTGTTTTATTTATTTATTGTATCAGGAGTATATATTTACTCACCAAACATGGTCCAGCTAAGCACAATATGCTTGTCAGCTGGTGACTCACCTTAAGGTGGGTTGGAAGAGGACGTGAGTAAAGGCCATTGTTTCTTTAGTTTTTAGGGCAAAACATTTTGTTGGCAAAAATAAATAAAATATTGCTCCAGTACAAACCTGGAGCTTAATATTTTTCATATTTTTTAATGAAGAGAAAAAGTTTTCATTATAATTCCAGGACACCCTTGACAGATATTCAAGAAATTTTGAGGTCATCATATGAAGAATATTAAATTCTATGTTTGTACTGGAGCAATATTTTATTTATTTTGGCAAAAAAAAAAAAAAGTTTCGCCGTAAAAACTGAAAAAACACTGGCTTTTTTTCTCGCGTCCCCTTCAATCCCACTTTAAATGTTGTACATACATGTAATAGTATAAAGATATGATGAATATATTACATTCCTTAGGCTATTCTTACAATATAACGTAAGTATAATATTTAATTAAAGTTTCTTAAATGTATTAAATTAGTTTTTATTTAATAATCAAAAACTAACCTCGAGTCTTTTATTATTATTATTTTATTATTATATTAAGTTTGTGAGTTAGCCATTTTTTTTATTTCTCTTTCACGATTTGTTATTTTATTTATTCCCAAAAGGGTAACCGGTAACATGTTAAAAAGTGTCGGTATTATCATTTTCATGTGTTTTTTCCGTTTTATTAATATATAAAGGAGTTTTATAATGTCGTTTCCTGGTGTTTATTATGAGCTTGTCCTAATTTATATGTTTCTGAGAAGAAGTATTGAATTATTATTCTATAGTTGTAAATTACTTTTTTGTTACTGTAAATGGTTTCCATTCCTTATTCATGATTTGTGTTGACTTCGGTGGTCAAACCTAGAAGTGGCCGGTCATGTCGCAAACTGGCTAGACTTCGTGTTTTGGCCGTGGCATACCCATAATTACTAAATTTGTAGATAGCTGTGTTAAGAAACTAATATTTATAAACATGAAGCTATAGAAACATATTAATACATTTTATTTAACAAATCGAATCAAATCATACGTTACAACACATATAGTTTTATTTGTTCCTAAACATCGAGAATTTGTTTATGTTTACATCGAATTATTGTTTATATTGACTGGTCATTTCCAATATAGTTGGAAACGTATTTTAAATTCTTAACATTAATATGTTGCCATTTGGGAAAATACTGGAACTATCCAGTACCAGTCAGTTAATTTTGGGTGACATTGTGGTATGTTTTGTAATAGGTAATAATATGCTATTGGAGGTACACACCGCTTACGCTGAAAGGTAGCAGTCTTACCTTGACGAACTATAACATGGCCATATAATATAAGATTCACTATGGTGAATCAACGTAAGGTAATTTGTCTACCTTTCAGGATAAAAAAAGGGTACAATACCTTATATACAAATATCTCTCCTGAAGTACGGTTGATATCAAACTGGCTGTGTTCAGGATTGTCGGAGTCAACCCCCTGACCCGTCAGGAAGTACACGATGTCCAAGGGACGATCTTTGTCAGCGTCATTAGCTCTTACCTACACATGATGTAAGATGAGCCATGTTAATTTGTTTCAAAGGACATCATAGTAATTGATTGCAGTCAAAGTGAAGTTTACAATACTACTGTACAGAGGTATACAAGTCTTGGAAATATAAGTTAAGTGAACATAAGGTGTCTGTTTTTTAACTCTGTGATGAAGGAACAGGATAGAAGCAGAATTTAGGAGAGTGAAATGAGATATATGAGAAGCAGGATTGGTGGGACAAAATTTGACAAAATGAGAAATGAGAGATTACGAGGAATAATAAAGGAAGAACCAGTTCAGGACAAGATAGAGATAGAAGGCAACACGACTAAGGTAGTATGGTCATGTGAGAAGAATGGAGAGGGAAAGGATGCCCAGGAGGATGTTGGATATAAAGATGGGGGTAGGAGGCCGTGAGGAAGAACAAGGGAAAGATGGTTGAAGGTAGTAAGGAGGAGAGTTGAGGAAAGAGGAGAGAACTGGGCCAAGGTGGAAGAAGAGCGGTAGTGGGAGGAAAGAAGGCAGTGAAGAGTCTTATGTTCCAAACAGACACAGTCAGTGGCTGGAAACTCTTCATGATGATGAGCTATATATGACTAACAACTTAAAACTAGTTAGCACATACACTGTATATATTTATTATACTAAAAGAATGGAAGTAAATTTTGCAACAAATGGTTTCTAGAAGCATGAAAGAACATTTAAAACCCTAGATACAGATCTAGAGGTCCCGGGTTCGATCCCCGGCACGTCCGAAATGTATCTGTCGGTTTATAATGGGGTCAAACTCAAACTAGGTCTCGTGATGACAAATGAGGAGCTACTTTGTTGTGCCTCTTTATTCGGCCCTTGCGTCTGTTCTCCGCACTTGCACAGATGCACATCAAGTTATATTCTAGAAAAAGTTACATACATTCACAATCCTCTATATATTTCTGGAGCAAGAAGGAAATTTACAGTGACCACGTAATTTATGCCTTGCTATAAGTGGCGTAGCTATTTATCTGAATTCTTGAAAGACGAGAGCTACGTTCAGACGTATAACTTACATTAACCATTACTGTGCATTGTACAGTATGTGTTTCAATTACATTTTGCTTTACTTTCCCATCTCTTGGAAATCTAATACATCTCAGCAGGTACGTTGTCAAAGTTAAAGAAAGAATAGTTTTTAGTAAGTAGATGTGGTTTTGGATCGTAATGTATATTTAATCTAAATTAGCAAAAAATATTATGATTAAAACGTTATTTGTGTATTCATAATATAAATCGGGATTGAAACGATACTGGAAAAGGAGGAAACCTCAAAATTACGGAGTTTTATGTTAAAGGAAGAAGATACATTTCAAGAACTCGCTATAATTTTCAATATATTTTTTTTGCGATAATTTACGAAGAAGTTCTAGAATATAGGCCCAATTTTAAGATTCACACGCGTAGAATTGTGCAACAAGTGTCAGTAGCAGTGGTGCTAATTGGATAATATAGGTGATTTACTCACACACTCTTAAATAAGAATAACTAATACTGGAAACATCGTTGAATCATCCACTGTTTATGTACAGGTTGAAAATAAAAACATAAACGTGACACTAATCTGGAATAATATAATCTATAATTCAAATATATGATGCACCCCTAGGAGGAATTGTCTTCTACATGACGTCATAGAAGGAAAGGTTGAAGGAAAGATGATCTTATGAAGAAGGAGTATTCACATATTGGATTACTTGAAGGAAAGAAGAAAATCCTGGTAGCTAAAGGAGGAGTTAGAGGACAGGACGCATTGGAGGTTTAAGTTCACTGACAAAAGGAATGGACCTGTCGTAAGACAGAACACATAATAATAATTTCATTTCAATTTCACTTACTATAGTGCTGGCCAACAGTTGTGAGACTTATGACAGGCCAGCACTTAAAAGTACACAAGTACCATATAAGCACATATGGTAACATTTAAAAAACAAACAATAATAGCTAAATAATAATACATACTGATGAATAATTATAAAAATTAGAACATAATTATTAATAATAGATGATAAAAAATATAAATAAATAAATTAAGAGTATAAAAAACGTAGATATTTAAAAAGGATAACGGTAAACAAAAAATAAATCAAAATAAAGTAAATTTTAATATTCGAGGCAGAGCATCAGAGGGTAAATTAGTTATAACGGAGTTCCTTAAATAATTCTCTAAGTTTGGCTTTTCTTTTATGATAAAAGTTGAATTCGACAAATCTGGAATTAGCGGTGTGGATACAACGGCCTATTGGGCTCACCTTGTAAGAATTGTCTTGAGAGAAAATAATTTTGGATAACGAGAGGCCCGAGAAGGAACATGTATACGGTACCAACACATGATCAGGGACAAATTTACAAGAAATGTTGCTATTGAAAATATTAAAAACAAAAAGGGCATCACAATAAAGTATACGCGAGAAGAGAGTTTGGAGCCCTAAAAGGTTTCGAATTACGTCATAATCATAATAAATCTGGTTATTAAAGAATTTATCAAAGCACGCAGCGACATATTTTCTTTGAAAATAATAATAATTCAAATAAATCAAGATACCACCTGCACCGACTCTAATTCTTCCTCTTTTCTCGGGTAAAGGTGAACAAAAGTATATTCTTAATAATCCCACGTTATAATTTCACGAAGTCTCCCTTGATCGTGGTAAAAATAGACACCATCGGATATATGTTCCTCTGCTCAAAATTATAAACGTTTTATTCCATTATTCTAGATCTTAAAACAACAATTTCCTTTATAAATCTTTTCCCTTGCTTATTCTGATTTCTGAGTGAATTTAAGTGATAACTTGATCATTATCTCCGGTGTTTGTGAAACCTTGTTCTAAAGCTGTTCACGTGAGTAAACTGAGAAGCAGTTAATAAACACCCGTCTAAATGGGGAATACATAATGTGGTGGCTCATGCATAAGGTGATTACTGACATCTAGGAAACCTTTTTAAAATGATGCTTCAGCAAATTTAATGAGGAAGCCAACATCACCCGCAGTCACAGGGAAAATTGGGGATGAAGACATGATACATCTTTACCTATCAACCTGTTCAGTGTGAAAGCGGTATTAAGTGGGATCCTTTGATTTATTCCTCTTTCCAATTTTTGTTGTTGAAAATCTTGTAATTCCATGCTTAGAGGCAAAAGTGACACAAAATATTGTTCTACAGGTAAAATAACAAAATTAACATACTACTATTAGAGATAATAGACTGACCTGTAACACACGCTTAGGAAGGTTTGGTAGGTGGGTTGTATGGTGGACTGACCTGTAGTACTTCTTAGGAAGGTTTGGTAGGTGGGTTGTATGGTGGACTGACCTGTAGTACACTTAGGAAGGTTTGGTAGGTGGGTTGTATGGTGGACTGACCTGTAGTACACTTAGAAAGGTTTGGTAGGTGGGTTGTATGGTGGACTGACCTGTAGTACACTTAGTAAGGTTTGGTAGGTGGGTTGTATGGTGGACTGACCTGTAGTACTCTCTTAGGAAGGTTCCTGTCGTCCTCCTCTGTAATCTGGGTGCGGTAGGTGGGCCTCTCGAACAATGGAGGGTTGTCGTTCAAGTCCTTCACGTGGATCACCACCGTGGTATGGTTCTCTTTCATGTCGACAGAGGCCACTAGTCGTAACTCGTACTGTAATACACACATTATGTATTCATCACACATACATCGATCGGACTATTTTGACATTTTATAAATTCTATAAAAATATTCATAATAATCACAAAGGACAAAAAAGTGAATAAAATTTTATTTTTGTGTCAAAACTATTCAAAAATTTTGACCAAAGAAGATGAATTTAAAAAAGAATACATAGACATAGAAAGTTAGGATGATTTCTAACCCATTTAGGTCTTTCTACAATATGTAGTTCATCGTCTCTGATGTAATTCTCTCTCAAACCAATAGAAGTAGCCAGTTGGAAGCTAGCCTGCTTATAATCATACATAATACATTGTTGTTAATATATTCCAATTGCATATTAATCATTATTGTATTTCAAGGTATTATATTTATGTTTTTTATTGAAACAAATATACAATAAATGGTACGGTGCAACAAATGTATGTATAAAAAAATCTTTTTGAATATGATACTATCTTAGATTAATCGCAACTCTTTCAAGAACAAAATATAAAAATCAAATAACTATTTTTTTTTTAAATGTAGAGTTTGATAAAACAATTGAATAAAGTTGTATAAACCCTACCTTACCAACTATATAGGCCTACTTTAAAAATAGCAGTTAAGTCTCGTCTTGCCTTATTTCACTACCACCCTATCTTATAACCTTTATTAACAGGAGGTATTTACTGAGGACCAATGTTGTACCACATCTACAATTAAGAACCTACCTGCTTCGGTGGCCGAATGGTTTAAGTTGTCACTCTCGTGTTAGACTAGACTGCCTATTACAGAGAGTTCGCGGTTCTAATCTCCGTCGGGTAAGCTAATGGTGGTTTTTCCTCGAGGGTTTTCACCCTCCTTACACGCAAATACTGGTCCATTTCTTCTAAACTCAACCTTCCTCATCCTTAACACATTAGTGTGATTAGTACATGATGCGTATGGCCTGAACAGGTAGTAAAACGTGGTGCTAAAAAAATCATTAAGAACCTAAACAGGTATAAGGTAATTTAACAGAAAATGATGGTAATTTAAAATATCGGCATAACTAAAGATCCAAATATTGGATGAATTGAAGGGAAGAAGAAAATTCTGAGAGCTGAAGGAGGAGGCAGAGGACAGGATGCATTGGGGGTCTAAGTTCGCTGACATAAGGAATGGACCTGTCGTAAGACAGAACACATAGTAATAATAATAATATAAGTCTGTAAAGGGATGAAAAAAATCAAATCAAAACTCATGTTAGCGCCCGGAATCGAACCTAGTTCCGATATTTGGGGCCAAATCTGAGAATGCCAGCTGGTACTGTAGTTTATTTCAGTTTTATTTATTTCCTTTATACGAGACTACGCCATTAGTTTTAACTAAATGTATAGTCACTTCAGTGATAAAATGAGTCACCCTCGCAATAGACTTGATCGCCAATGATGGGGAGATTGATGTTTGAATCCCGGTCGGTGTAAAGTGTGTTTTGTTGTTTTTTACTAAATTGCTTTCTTCCTGTCCTATGTGGACAATCAGAAAGAGAGAAGAAAGGTATTGGAAGGGTTTTGAAACGTGGTTGTTGAGAAGAGTGAAGAAGGTGAATTGGATGAATAGGGTGAGGAATGAGGAAGTGTTGAGGAGGGTAGGAGATGAAAGGAGCCTGATAAGGATGATAACGAAGAGAAAAACTTCTTGATTGGGCCACACACAACGTAGGGATTGTTTAATGAAGATGATTACGGAAGGGAAGATAGAGATAAAAATAAGTTTTGGAATGCTAACAGATATCAGGAAAGGAAGAAGTTACAAAAGGATGAAAGAAGAATCTTAGGACAGGAGAAAATGGAAGATGTCCAGTTGATACCTGTCTCAGGACAGATTCACAGAAGAAAAAGAATAAACCCACGTTTGTACAGTTCCTCTAAAATCCGTCATTAACACACTATTGCAATAATATGTAGTATGAACGGGTATTGATACGCGGTTACAAAAATAAATGTATGAAATAATCATATATATATATATATAGAGAGAGAGAGAGATATTTTTTTTATCCCCATGATTTATTAAAGCATGTATATAGAACTGTCTGGGCAAGGCCTGCAGGGTTAACTCTGGGTTGTTGTTTTTTTTTGCTCGTTCGATCCCAAGTGATTGATTGGAAGACGGAGGTCTGTTGGTGGAGGGAGGTGGATTGGTGGTGTGACACGACTCCTAATACGGTTCTCACATCTCCAAGTGGCCTGCCACAACCGTTTACATATATACAGCACACATTTATAAAAATATATATGGTATACAATTTAAAAAATAAAAATGACAATCTGGACCAGAAACTTGAGGCCGCGAACATTTCTTGATCTCATGGTCGTGGCCTACCTGTGACGTCATGGCCGGTCAAGATAGGATTTCCCAAGTTAGTGAATTTACGTTTTATTCAGCGAGTTTTAAAGATATAAAGTTGGAACAAAAACAACAAATTCTTAAATCATTCTAAAAATAGTCCTACAGTGTCATAAAATTATTATTTTTATCTTGAAATAGTTTTCTTTTCGTAAACGTGGTTTTTATAACTCCTCTACAGCTCAGGCTATTTGGTTTAGTCACTAAAATGTCCTGTAATAGTCTTCCTGCCAGGATGTAGATTAAAAAGGTCCGTGGTAGCAAATGTCTGTCTAGAATAGGAAATAAGGAAAAGGTAAAATTAAAAAACAAGTCAATGTTTTCAAGATGCAAATAGTATAGTGAGTGTGTAAACTCGTCAGAGGAACAGGGGAAGTGTTATCAGTAGATAAACAAGAGCCCTCTCAGGGTGAACTGCTCATTTTCTTCCATCTCTTTCTATTTCGTACATTGGTGTCTAAGTTTGATAGTGCTTAGACTGCTTAGGTGCGTCAAGTTAAGATGTAACCCGCTTCGTTAATTAGCTTCTCCAATTAGGCAACATCATCATGCGTCAATTTTCTCTACTTCTGTGCCTTCCTCATTCATTTAACGTGCAAATCAAAAGGTTCAGGGTTCGATTCTCATGTGAATTTTTTTTTCCCCTAAGTTGTAGTATTTTACTAAAGTATTTAAACAATACGTGAGAATAACATCCATCATAGCCCTACATCAGATGATATATGTTTTATCCTCCTCTTACACAGACTAAATTACAATCTCGTCTGGTGTGGTTTGTGGGGACAGAAATATTAGCATACAAACCTTACTCGAATGAACTGAGGGAGTTATTTTTATACACAAATGCAGGTACATTTCATATAAACTCTTCCTTCATTTCCAATCATATTATCTCTTATGGATAGTAAGATGCAGTGCAAAAAAGAATTATATTTAATTTCTATAATATTTTATTATTATAAAGAATGAAAGTTAAAATGTCAACCTAATTATATCAGCTATATAACCTTGACGTAAGATATTGTTTTATTAAAATCTTTATCAAACGATTTTTTTTAAATCAAGATGTAAGATAAAACTCAGGTTTAACAGATAAAACGCGCTCTTAATCGCATGTATAGCTGTTTTACTCACTTTCTTCTTGGTCTCGTAGTCAAGTGGTCCATCCACATAAATGGCGCCTGTCGTCTCCTCTACGGCGAAAACACCTCCTGTATTACCGCTGGTGATATCGTAAAGTATCGGGGCCGCTGAAACAAAGAGGATAGCATCTTAGTATCTTAGTACTAACAAGCCAATATAGCTGTAGCTAGGCGTGAAGCTCAGGAATTATACATCGTAAACTACCATTCTTTCTCCTAAATGTTTAAACACCAATATTTAAAAAAATTAATCAATAGCCTTATTATTTTACTTTACACACATAAAAACGGACAATTACGCATTAAATTAAAACATATTAAAGAGTACTAACAGTTTATCAAACAAAGAATAAAACATTTTATAAATAAATAAAATAGATAATAGCTAAGAGACAGCTTTCCTCAGCACCATGTCTTGCTACCCGTTCGGGTTACAAGCTTATGTATTATTACGTTACTGGTTTTAGGGATTAGGAAGGTTATATTTTATAGGAAGTGTACACACATTTGCTTGGAGGTAGAGCGGAAAACCATTTTTGAAAAACCACCCTCGGTACATCCAACCGAGATTAGAACCTTGATCTCCCCGTCATCGGCAGTCTAATCTACTGCGAGAGTAGCGCGTTAGACCACGCGGCCACTGAAGCGGGTAAGTGTCAATTGAAGAACAGTGGTTGAAAAATTTCTACATGTGTTGCTATGCGGCTCGGTTGCAATATTGTGTGTGTATGTGTCTAATGTAACCATGTAACCATGAACTATTGTGGCTAACATCTGCCTCTAACTCACATCTTTAATAAAATACACAGCGCCACATATCGCCGCCCCATGTGCGTCCGAGATCTCACAGAATAATTCGTATTCAGCTGCATTCGTAGAAACGCTTAACCTTTTGCGTTACTTTTTTTACATTGACAAGAGTGTGTATAGTTCTTATACCCACCCTCACGTTTAAAAATATCCTTCTGTTACATTTTTGAAAACGATATTACGTTACCACTAATGGATTTACATTTGTGTGAAATGAAAATTGTATGTTTGGACAAACTCAACCATCCCGGATTAGGTTGTGATTGTTAGGTTAAGTTATACACTTGGACCTTCAAAAAACTTTTTTCTTACCAAAATACTGCTATTGTTTGAAAAAAGCCATTTCGGATGTCCATTCATACCATTATTCAGTGTACATAGTGTTTACAACAAATCATTCTTCAATTATTTAAAAATAAATGTATTTACTATATATTACACTAACAAGTCCCGTGGTATAGTGAGAGGTCAGTGCACCTCACTACGAATCTAGGGATTCCGGGTTCGATTCCCGGCTGGTAGCATGGGTAGGCCCTAATTTCCCTTAAGGTGAATTAACCCAATGGTCACCAGGGGTTGGTTAGTTAGTATTAAGATTTCCACTGGCTCCAGGCCTTCATCAGATCATTTCATCACGGTACGGTGTGTAGATAACCTCTGCAGGCTGGACAAATTTCTGTGCTACAAGATTGGATACAAGTTTAAACACACACGCTACCAAACTAATCCCATTCAAAGTTAAAAAGAAAAAAAGACTATAAACTATCCCTGAAAATGGCAGTCGTTCAATTTTAAGCTGGGCTAAACAAACGCTAATGGAATGTCTAATAGTTTCCTTAAATAGATTTCGATTAAATAGAGCAGAAGATGAGAATGTGGACCCGTGCACGCCCCACGGTTGGGCACCAATTATGTCGATACCGTCTTAACGTTCATGCGTCCTAAGGTTGGGATACCACTTGTCTTACTGCGCACTAACCATCACACGGCTATATAGGATTTATTTGATTAATCTTTTACACTTTTAATATTTTAGATTCAACATCAAAGTGATGTGTTCGTTTTAAGCACAAGCTGCTTATATATGACCAACCCTTTGCTTCTTGGACCCCTTGTCTTTAGTGTTAAAACCAACCAATAGGAGAGTTCTTGGCAGTTTGATGTTGGGAAGGCTAGCTTCCTATTGGGTAAAAAGGTGGCAGACTCATCACCATAGTTTTAAATAGAACGGAAGAAGTTTTTAAACAAAGAAGGTTTAAAACGTAATATATTGGAATTTACTTTTGAAAATGCCTTATGGGCTTGAAACTCATTAAAAGAAATAATAATTAATGAAAGTGATATTAATAATCAAGATATAACTTGAATTTAGTATCTTTTACTGAAATTAAAGTAGTTCAAATTTGCCTGGTCATACAAGGATGAAGTATAAAAAGGAAGATTTACATACAATTCTTTAAAGAAAAATATAATTCATCCATGACTTTTCGAATAAATTAGAGGGGCCCAAAACAGACTCATTACAAAATATAAGATTTTTCAATAAATTTATTTTATCTTACGTAATTATTCACATAGATAAAATGTCCCAGATAATTCATTTTAAAAATAATAGTGTTCGGAATGTGTAATTGTGTCTTTCTTTGTTCGGAATCGTGAAAAATAACTGTGAGAATCTTTGAATGGGCTGATAGGTAAGGAATGGACCCAGTTAGAATGAGAGTCGTCTGACCGGCGCTTTAATTCTGCACCAGTGGAAACATTCTAGCAGTTTGCTGACAGTAGAGGAACTATGCCAAGTCGTACCTCAACCACTGGAGCAGCGACAATAAACCACTACCAACATTACAGCTGCACAACCTTATCTGGTGTTAATTCACAAACACATGCGCTCTATGATAACACTAACGAAGACAAACTAGTGTTCGTTTGTCATCGTTTCAATATTTTTAATGTGTCTAAGTACGGGTGGCTGCAATATTATGTTGAGTAAGTGTCGGTGGCATCGTTGGAATTACAGCTTTTATTTTAGAAGGACTTTAAAAAATAAGATGATCTCAGATTATTAACTTATATTGTGATAAAACATATTTTTGCTGGGAAAAAATACTGACACAATTTCGTAATATTTGTTCATATGAAGCATTTTCTTATTGTATTTAATCGAAATCTATTTAAGGAAACTATTATACATTTCATTAACGATAGTGTAGCACAGCTTAAAATTATATTTATCACAAAAAAAAGATTTTTCAATAAACAAATACACATTATAGTAACGTAGTCATACAGTTTATAACTGCTTATAATTTTTAAATTGTGTCTAACATATTATCTCTAATCTTCAGTATTGGCAACGTACTGCCACAAAATAGTGCTAAGCTTCGTTGAAATTAATCAAAGCATTCATACCAAAAACTAAAGACAGTCTAATTTTAAAAACTAAAAACTTCTACTTATTTTAAGACACCCCTAAAAAGATTTAGCTACGAAACTTGTGGAAAGTAGTTATTTTCAAGAGAGGTTAGGTGTCAACGTTGTTTTAAAATGTTTTAAAAATAATTATAGCAACCTTACCAAAGTAAATGATATAATTTTTATAAATTGTGCATAAAAAGAAAAGGAGAATATTTTGTTCTTGAATGTTGAGTACTGGTTGGCTGGTAATTGACATGTTTAGGGAAAGTCAGTGAAGTGTATCCATTTTACAATCGAGCTAATAATTCCTTTGACTTCACTTATGAGTAAACTCCACTTCAATCAGATCTCATTCGAATTCTCACCATAACACACAGGTTTCAAATCTCTGGGATTCGAACCCAACTCCTTAACATTTTTGAAAACATTCTGAAAATGGTTAAAAGTAAGGAGTAGATATAATTAAAAGTTAACGACTTAGATATTATATTGTTCTAAAAATATAAATAAAAATTAATTAATAAAGTTACTAAGTTGAATAGATGTAAAAAGTGATGTTACAAGACAAAATATATTACTACGATTTACTTCTATTAAAAACAATATGTCAGAATATGAACATTAAACATAAAAACAATAATTCATCATCAACTTGGCTACATATAAGTTGATAAAAAGTCTAAAAATATATAAATACACGTTAAGAAAGTTGTTACAGAACTTACAGATTAACTATATATTCTGGACAAAACATTTTTTGAAGTTCAGATGAATAATGAATTAAAAGGTATAAAAATTTAATTTAGAGGTTATCACTAGCCAAATCACTAGCCAACACACTGTCTTACTCGATACCAATTAGAGAGAAAGTTTCTCTCTAAGACTTCAACTTGAACGGGGTTGGCTCCCTGTTGATTGTTATGTCATCTAGAGCAATCGGAGAGGAACATATCTTTCAATTATGGATAACTTACAACACTTCATTGCTAAAGAGATAGGTCATCACCTAGACACACGCAACATGGCGATTGTACTCAATAATGTACTCAATAAGGTTTCTGACTCTTGAGTTCACATGTCGTCATTGTATACATTAAACAACATAGTTGGATCTCAACGAGAGAAATATAGCAACAAAACATGGATAGGAAAAAATCACCCCCCATTTCAATTGAACCTCGTCTTGGTAAGATGCGCTGCTCGAAATAGCTCATTTTGATTGAAAAGTCTAACACGCTAACTCAAGTCAGCTCCTCTAATAAAAAAAAAAGCATACTATACTTTTCAAGATGAGGTTCAATTCTCAACTGGGAGTGATTTTTTTTTATTTAATCCTTGATTGTATTTCCAGTCTCTTTACAGGTGGATTCTGATTAATTTAATCAATATTCACGTTTATTCCCCTGCGGCCTTAGATGAGCATGTAAAAACTTCTGACAGCCAAAACTTTGACGATAACGTTGCCAAGGTTTAATAAAACTCACTTATAACGTTGAGTAAAATAACATATTTTTTAGTTTGCTAATTAATTTCTTTTCACTTTCCAAACATTGTGTTTAGAATATTAAAAATCTAGACTAACAAAGTTTAGACCTACTCGAGCAGTTTGTAGCTGAGGAGAAGGCTAGTTGGAATTCATTGTCTGCCTCGCCTTTTCTTTACCTCTATTTATCTATCGTCTACTCGCTTTGCTCCGCCCCCCAAACCCCCGGTGAGCTTTCTTTGCAAGTGGATGTAAACTAATGTAATTCCAGCGTTGTTTTGAACGTAACAACTTAAAGCTACCGGTATTGTATGTATTGTATTGTATATACCGCACCGACTTTAAAGTTGCTCCGCCATTTATGATTTTTTTGGGGGCTTAAAAATTGCAATTTTTTATCTTTTTGGAATTTTCCCGTCAGTACAGGCAAGAAGCTATAAGTTTGTCAAATTTCAAGTTTCTAGCTCATCTGGAAGTGGGTAAACATTGTCAGTGAGTGAGTGAGTCAGCCATGTGACTTTATAGAAGTATAATTATTGAAATCCCGAACGGGTAGTAAGACGCGGTGCTAATAATAATTATCATTATTATTATTACTGAAATGTGTTTATAGTTGTTTTCCATCCTCTCCTTCCAGACGAGTTTTCAATCATTAATCAAATGCCCCGTGTGTCCAAGCAGGCGGAGATTCAATTTTACATAATTTTTTGATTATAGTTTCTAATATAAATCCACAATCTACCGGTACGTATTAATTTTACTCTACACTTATTTCTCTCGGGCAAACCAAACTAATGAATAACGATTCTAGCGCTGGCACCTAATTAGTAAACAGTTTGTACATGCACAGATCTAAACAAACCGTTTGTTCGTGCAACAAAAGTTTAAATCCGATACCTTTGGGAGGATTACTGTATTCTGTTAAAATTTGTTTGAATATTTGATATAACTACCCACTCTTCAGAGTGTCCGTGGTTTCAAGTTTCGTGACCCCGTCAGAGCCAATACGATCCCAACATCACAAACACAAACTGGACACCGTTTTGACCAGGAACGTAATGAAAGTTAGTGTTTAACATTATGCCACGATACATTATGAGGTATGTTTACCAAGCTTTGACACATTACAAAACTCATCACACTCCGACATTTCATTGCTTAGATTACCAGTAGTTCTGTGGACAATAACCCTCACTGCCTCCATTTTATTATCGATACTGCTGCTTTCATATTTTTCTTTAGATTTCATGTTAATATAATTTATGGTTTCTTTTTGGATTTAAAGCTGATATTTCTCCTTGTTAGTCAAGTTATACATAAGACAAATACATATTACATTCAATAGTACGATATATTCATAGAGATAAACCATTGTTCGTGTGTTTTAAGACGCCAGTCTCGCAATATATTATGCTAGCATTTAGAAAATACGTCCTAGATTCTAGATCGATTGATTATAGTTTTAAAATCAAATAACTTGATATGAGCTAATATTATTATTATTATTATTATTATTATTATTATTATTATTAGGACCACGTCTTACTACCCGTTCGGGTTATACGCACTTACGCTAATGTGTAATGGTAGGGTGATTGTGAGATGAAATGGAGGACCTACAGTTTAACGTGGAATCCGAACCACGGTGGAGGCCTGGCATTCCTCACATTCACAAGTTGTGATTAATACACGTCTTGTCAGAGGTGAAGGAAGGGTTTGGCAATCAGATAAATCTGTGCCGGGACCGAGGATTGAACCCCGGACCCCCAGCACATAAGTCTGACACCTTACCCCTAGACCACCAGGTCACCCATGAGCTAATAAACGAATAAGCTTTCAAGCAGCTGGGTGGTTGAGTTGAACAAGTATGTAAATAACTTACATCGCTAGGCCTAGGCTGGAAGAATATCCCTGTCAAATTACGTTGAAAATTGGTCCACAAATTTGATAAGTTATCGTGGAACAAAGATCCGGACAGACAGACAGACACAGAGAAAGATGAGATGATTAGCGGTAAAAAAAAAAACTCGCTCCGTTCTGTCAATAAATTTTTAAGGAATATTTTTTTAAACCTAATCTCATATTCGTATTTATTTTAATAGCGTTGCCCAGAATTCTTATGATCCTACGAACCTAACGGACCTCGTTATCAGGTATGGGTGGATTAATATAATTGCTGACTATATTAGATTAATTACCTTGTTTGTTTGATTGATTATTATCTTCACCGCTCAAGATCCATCTTTATTTTAAAGACTCAAGTCAGGGAGTATAAACTAGTAGCGTCCAGGTTGTTAATTATTGAATACTAGAGGTAAACCGTGAGTAATCCGTTAGTGATGCACATAGCCTTAACGATGACTATTACGTTTCAACAGAACACCACAATAGGTGGCTAAGAACCCGTCTCACTTCGATTAACCGGGCAATTGGATATATATAAGAATTTCTGGAACAAAAACTACAGAAGTGCGGATTTGTGCTTTCTTCACATTACAACAGTGAAATTTAAATTCGTTTAACAAATTTGCTATTTTTAAATAATTATTTTTCGATATTGTTGTATCAAAAATATAAGTTAAAACATTTAAACAGGTCTCAATACCACTGTTTTTTTAAAGTATACTATGAGAAAAAACCACTGCAGAGTGTCCTCTGACTCGAGCTGTATTGCATACCTATGTTATGTATTATCCGTGGAGTAAGACTATTCCACGGTTAACGGGTATCTTAGGTAAGTAATACAGGTCGAAGCAGGCGGATTCTAATAACGCCTTAATCTGGAGTCATCAGAAAACGCTGGTATTAAGATCAACTGAAACCATCGTAACATTAAAATAAAGGGTGCAACAAAACCAAACAAACTTTCTTACTTGTTTCAATAAACTACGATTAGGTAAGTCTTCCTCAGAAATAAAACACTCTTTATATATAACTTTTAAACAAAATTGGTTCAAATAATTTTAACCAATTTCAAACTATCCAAAATATTTTTTTTGTAAGTTACCCTTAAATTATTTTTAATTTTTATAACAAAAAATTTTTTCCCCAGATATTCATTTAAAACCAAATATTTAAGGTCAATTACAACTAAATTTTTTCTAAAATTTCACTTAAGTGAACCATATTTAATTTAAATTATTTAAGAAACATAAACATATATTATAATTTATCATGTAAAATGAACCCAAATACAAATTTTGAAAAAAATGACCTACAATATAATTTTTTAATTTAAAATTTTCAAAATTCAGTCATCAGTAAAATGCCAAAACTAACCTTAAATGAATTATCCCCCTAAAACCAAGTATACAGTCTAGTTTGTCATGCCAAACACGCCCCAGATATATTTTAAAGCCAAACTTTGCTAGAGCTATATTGAACCTTTTTATAAAAACGAGATATAACACTATAATATCTGAATATCAATATGGAACAAAATCTCTAAAAACAATTCAATATATTTGGTCAGGCATGGACAGGAAAAATTGTAAGATCCACTTTTTTGGGTTTCGGGACACATAAGACATAAAGATTCATCAGAGAGGTTGAGAATTTTCACGATTAAAATATTTTTATATTTAAATAAGAAAGTAAAATTACGACCAAAATTAAAAATAAAATATTTTAAAATTGAAAAATCTAATGATATGGTTCTAATATTGTTTATCAAGTGAATAAAACATAAAACCACCATTGAATATGATTTATGGTTATGCTATTCCGGTTAATCAGACTTGAGATAAACTATTAACACCGTTATAAAAAAAACACAAGTAGCCCACAACACGTCCTTGTGTTGATATTTAGATTAATATATCAATCAGAAAATTTTAATAGAAGAAAGTTTCACTAAACCATGTTATATGATCCAAAACATTAATTAAATAACACTTGTAGACCCTACTCAATGATCAAGTTGTAGTGAAATCACGTTAGATAGGTCTACTGTTATAGATTAAATCAATGTGAAAAATGTTAAAATGAGGAAACTTTTTAATTAGTTCATAAATAATTATTGTTAAAGCATAAAAAGTACACATGTGATTTTGTAAAAGTGGAGACTTAAGATAACTCACGTTTTGTAGTAATCTATTTATTTATTTAAAATAGTAATTAATGTTTTGACTCGCTTCGGTGACCGCATGGTCTAAGGCGTTACTCTCACAGTTGATTAGACTGCCGATGATGGGGAAATTGAGGTTCGACTCTCGGTCGGGTGTACTGAGGTTGGTTATTACAAAATGGTTTTCGATTCTCCCTCGACGTAAATGCGGGTATACTTCCTTTAAATATAGCTTTCATAATCAATAAAACCATCAGTGTAATTAGTACATAATCATATAACCTTAACGTGTAGTAGTACGTGGTGCTAAAAATAATTGTCCTTAATGTTATTGCTTTCTCATTTTGTGTGTGTTGGTATGTATATGGTGCACTGGAATTAAAAAATTGTTAAACATCAGTTATCCTTTTCACAAAAAGACATCAAATACTATAAATAAGATCCTCATATTTAAAAAAGAATTATATATTAAAAAGTGATAAATAATTATTAATGTTTTCACAACCATTAACCCGTTCCTAGATAATGAGATAGTTGAATGAACGAAAAAAAAAAAATTAACAGAGGCATATTTGTGTAGAAAGTAGAAAAATTTAGGTTAATTATTGTAGGAAAATGTTAGACTAAAATAAATGAGAATGTTTTTATTGAACAGACAAATATATTAGTACAGAATTTCATTTCTAAATGCATACAAATTTCACCTAGAAAATTCCAAGTGAATAATCATTATGGAGCACAAACAATGTAATGAATTATTCCAAACTAAAATTATTAAGCCAATATCAGTTACTACAAAGTAAGTAAAATATACAAAGCTCGATTATTTTGTATGTCAATAGCGCCAGAGTCGTAACAGACGCGAGGCGCCAACCTAGGGGCGCCACCTGTCTTCCTGGCCAATTCTTTAAGCTTCCGGGAAAAACTATGAGCCAGCCAGCCACCCCCTCGTTCCTAGTTCAACTTTCAAACATTAAGGTATATTCACAGTCTCGAGTTTAGGTTCGAGAACTTGTGAGGTAAAAATTCTTAGGTATAAAAATCCCCAGGTTCTGAGTTGATCGTTAGAGAACAAGAATGTATTATTTAGTTGAAATTACTTTGTATTTTCAAACCAATCCTTGTGATAATGACCTTAAAAGCTGTCATTTGCACAGGATTTAGAAAAAGTATACAGTGCACATATTATTATCTTAAATAAATTGTTTATTGTTTAAACCTAATACATCTTTACTTAAGTTAGTTAATTAGTAGGTCTACAACCTCCAGCTGGATCGTGGGATTTAAAAAACAGTATAATTTAGCATCGAGTATACGAGTATTTTATGAAGTGATTTTATTTTGGCTGCGCCATGTCTTGCTATCCTTCCGGGAGAGCTGTATATTTTACACTGATAAATAAATATGTATGAGGAAGTTAAATTATAGATGAAATGTACTCGCATGTTCGCGTTAAAATATTTTGAAATAAACATCTCATTATCTTCCGGAATACGAACTCTGAACTACCAGTCACAGGTAGCTAAACCAGAACAGACAAATTGAACACCTCCTTAGTCCATGTTCTTCTAGCCGTGACGATGTGTTCTATTGGTTGAGATAAGAGTGTATGACATTAGTTTAAGTGGAATTATTTGGACCTGGTGTGGTGGGAAATAGAGTTAATATATTCATGGTTTGAATACAAATTATCTAGTGAGTGTAAACTATTTTTAACGTAGATATGAACATTCCATAGTATATTTTTAGCACCGCGTCATACTACCCATTCGGACTATACGCTTATTTACTAGTTACCCTAATGGTTTCAGGGATAAGAAAGGTTATATTTATAGGAAGTGTACCCACATTTTCGTGGAGGGAGAGTATAAAACCATTTAGTAAAAACGACACTCAGTACACCCGACCGAGATTAAAAACTCTATCTCCCCATCATATGCAGTCTAGTCTACTGCGAGAGTAGCGCGTTAGACCATGCGGCCGCCGAAACGGGTGAGTTCATAGTTGTTCATAAACTTAGGTCCCTTAATCCAAAAAGGGAGGAAAAAAAATATATCAATCACTCCTCTAAGTAAACAATTGGATATTTTTTATTTATTTTTTTATTTCCTCTTTCCACGCCTATCCATTCTCTACTTCACGTCACTATCCCGGAGGTTTCCTGAATGCCTTTAGAGAGGAAACACACATAGTATATTGACAATTTAATTACAGGAGACAGAAGAGAGAGAGAGATAGTTCGAAGTTAGGAGATCAAAAGAGAGAGAGAATGAGAACAACAAACTAATATTAAGGTTAGGTCATAAGTCACGGTGAAACTGATATGTGAACCATTACAAACAATTATTTAATGGTAGAAGGAATAAGACGGGGGTCGCGGATGTTTTGAGGGGTTCGACCCCCTTACCAATGTATTATTAGTAAATAATTATTTTAATTGATAGAGAGGTTGTATCTTCTTTTTTATTCCCTTCTCCTTATTTTATATACTACTTTTCTTCTACGATGACGACATGTTTAGATGATTTTATTTCATTCTATTGGGAAGTTTGTGAACATTTTATCTAGTGAGATGATCAACAATATGTATGATATGATAATGTTGTTGTCGGTGTCGGTAAATGTGAAAACGCCCAATACTGATCAATTAAAAGCGTTTTCAAAAATATGTCCAGATGTAATTTTCAAATGACATCAATTAACTGCACATAATAAGAGCCTGATATTAATTTCAAAATATCTAGAAAAAAATGAAAGCATTTAAAAAACAAACTAAAAAGATTGAGGCTAAATTTTAAAGAGTTACTGAAGAAAGAATTCAAGCGCAAGAACTAATAAATATGAAAGTAAAGTGAAATGGAGTAAAAAGAAGAAGAGAAAAGGCATCTGGTGAAAACAAAACCAACCATAGATTTATGAAGATAAAAAAAAGAAGAAATGTTAGTCACACAAGAAACTTTGTGGAAGAAACCATTTTTTTTTTTTTTTTTAAAAAATGGCTTGAAACTAG
>CABFWB010000255.1:339326-362345 GCA_902151455.1 Timema bartmani
TATTTAGCACCGCGTCTTACTACCCGTTCGGGTTATACACTTAAGTACTAATTACGCTAACGGATTAGGAATTGGGAAGGTTGAATTTAGAGGAACTGAACCCGCATTTGCGTGGAGGGAGAGTGAAAAACCATTTAGGAAAAACCACTCCCAGTTCACCCGACCGAGATTCGAACCTCGATCTCCCCGTCCTCGGTAGTCGAGCTAAACACGACTAGCGCGTTAGCCAACTACGCCACCGAGGCAGGTAATCTCTAGTTGTTTGTAATATTTTTGTAAATCTTCCACAGTTTAGGATATTTGAGTTATTAATTAAAATTTAATGTAGAAGTATTTCTTGAAGTCTGTAATCAAAAATATGTATTTAGAAAGATATGCTTACCCAAAATAGTAACTGATATACAGTATTTTTTTAAATACATAAAACTGCTTCGGTGGCCGCATGGCCTAAGGCATGACTGTCGCAGTAGACTAGACTGCTGATGACGGGGAGATTGAGGTTCGATCCCGGTCAGGTTTACTGAGGGTGGGTTTTTCCTAAAATGGTCTTCTACTTTCTCACCACGCAAATACTAGTGCATTTCCTTTCAATTAAACCTTTATCTTCCCTAACATTCTAGAGTAATTATTAGTACATAGGCGTACAGCCCGAACGGGTAGTAAGACAATGCACGCTCGCACAAAGGAATCAGTCTTGTATAGTCTGACTTGCTGCTGAAGGGAAGGTTTTTGTTCAAATTCATGCTGGGTCTAATGAGTAATATTTTTCTAGGGAGTTTCACACTCTACCTCGACTAAAATGTTGGTACATACCTTCTAAATTCTACCTTTCTCATCCTCATACACTTGGTATGAATAAGCGGATCACAATGATGCACACAAAAACACATGACGTCAGTGAAACATCTTAACTTGTAAACACACAATACAGAATAACGGAAAGGATGTTTGCAGGTGATCTAAATAAATATATAATACCTCGAATGGGAAAAGTAGAAATACGCAATTCATATAAAAGAGAAAGATTTATCTTAAGACTATGCTATGGTTTGATAAAATGCTCGATGTTCCACTTCAGTTAGCATTTCTTCTCGCTTCGGCAGGCAGGCATTCAATTTCAAAAGCAGACCACTTTTTCTACGCCATTCCACGCGCTATTCTGCTTCTTTCCTTTACAACTTCGCTCTACCTTATTCCTGTCAATGAACGGACCAAGTATAGCAATTCGAAGAGAAAAGGATAAAGCAGGAAGAGGAAGGCAATATGAATAGGATATCAAGAATCTTCGATCTCAGCCAAAAGTGGTCAGTTTTGTGTTGAAAAGGGTTTATGTTTAATTTGGGAGACTAAACAATGGTATCAGTTAATTTAAATTATTTGAAATGTGGTCCCCTATATACGGACAGTGCCGTAATTACAATTATTTCCAACTTGTATGTTGATATTCATAGATTTCACGTTTTTGAAAATATACGTTTCTTACCAATAAAGTTTTAAAGTCAACATTGATGGTCTTGGGATAACGTGTTCGCCTCAGGACCCCACGATGTATGAGCTGAGGTACGTGGTTTGTTCTTGAATCCGTAGCACAACTTCCTTCGGAGTGGAAGTAAAGAGCTGAGGTACGTGGTTTGTTCTTGAATCCGTAGCACAACTTCCTTCGGAGTGGAAGTAAAGCCGTCATGTCCCATGTCGATTGTGGCATATCAAAAAACTCTGGAAGATAATGTGGAAATACCTTTTCCGATAAAATTGGTTGAATTTTTCTCACTCGCTCGTATAATTTCATTTCGGAAAGAAACGGGAAAATCGCCCAACTTCCCTAGTGCATGTGTCTATCTGCCAGATGGTGCGGACAGCACTAACCAGCCGAAGGGATTAGTACATGTCCGTCTCCAGATGCATGGGGAAGCGCATAAAACAAAAGTGTGGGTTGCATAATCTTCATAATCATCATCATAATCATCATCATCATAATCATCATCATCATCATAATCATCATCATCATAATAATAATCATCATCATCATCATCAAGTTTTTAAAATTATTCTGAAGGTTGTTCCGTTTTAATATCATTATTCCCATCAAAATAACGTCGTATCCCTCATCGGTGGATGTGTAATTTAAGATTTTACTCTCGCAATGGAACCCGCTTGTATTGAGGATGGATGTTTTCATATATGGTTTCCCATTTTCCCTCCAAGCAAACGCGGATGCATTTTATATAAATCAATAATTCATATCTCACTCACTTGTGTAAATATTTTGATATTCTAAATGGGTATAAGTGGAAGACAAATAAAGCTGTAAATCGTTAACTGTATAAAATAAACGGTGTTTATTTTAAAGTGAAAATTTTCCAGGTCTGGATTTAAGGGGGTGGGGGCACCAGGGCATCTTCAAATCATGTTTCACACAAACTGTTGCTATAAAAAAGAAATTTCTCTTTTGGCACTATATGTTGCAAAATATTATATTAAACTATCACATCAATTTTTATTTATATCTGACGAAATATTACTTAGCTAATGGATAGTTTTGGTTTCATACAATATAGAAAATATTTCCTTAGATATTTAATAAACTAAAAATTGAACTTTTGAAATTTAATATCTTAAAGACAAACATGATAATGTCGAAATGTTGAAGAGAAAAAATATTTGTTTAGTAATAAGGCTTAAAATTCTTTACAGCCCTAGGTCTTCCATAACTTTAAATTCTACCCTGAATATTTTAATAGGAAACAACTGAAATATTTATTCTTGAACAATTTTAAATTCCGTGATAAGAAGCTTAGCTATCGAACACACCTTTTTATAATAACTTTTTTTTTAACTATTGCTTATTAAACTATTAATAATATGGTTACCAGCAAAAAACAACATGTGTAAATCATATATTCGATGCGGCTCCTTGGCGTATTGAACCATGGAGCCTCAAGCTAAGTCCACAAAGCTAATCGAAACATACAATATTTCCGGTATCAAGCTTCACAAAGGTACAATTTAATTTTTACATTGATGCATGAATGCTCTTTCAGAACCTGTGTTAAAAAACACTCATGGATCAGATTAATTATTTTACTACCAGTAGTAGAATATTCTCTTAGCGAATGTCTAATGCTGGGGTCACGATCAACTTAACGTTAACTTAACGTAACGTTCACTTACAGTTGACTTAAAGTTAACTTAACGTATGTGTGATCACGATTCACGTAACTTAACGTAACAACTCGAGCCAAACATCTTCATTCTCGAGTATGATCTGTGATTTGTACTATTTGTACAGTGATGATCTGTGAGTGTTTACAGATTTCAATCGATCTAATAAATATCTATAACAAAACTTTTTTGATAAATTTAGCTTGCCTGTTTTAGTTTAATTATTTTGTTTCAATGTCTGATCACTATAACTTACGATAAAGAGTAAACATTGGTCATAATACCAACAAATGAGTTACTAAATAGCCCTGTTGACGTCATTCGCATAATGATTGGCTAGGCTAGATCACGTGATACCCTTCAAGTAACGTTCACTTAAAGTAAAATACCTCCAAGGACATCTCTTACGTTAAGTTAACTGCAAGTCAACGTTAAGTTAACTGCATCGTGATCGCTACCATTTAAATACACGAGAAGGTCCTTTACGTTAAGTTACGTTAAGTTAACTTTAAGTTAACGTTAAGTTGATCGTGATCCCGGCATAACACGCATGGTACGATCGACGTTTTCATTGACTACAGACCCAAGGTTAGACAAACAAGGTCGATATTGTGGGAGCCGTGAGAAATTCACCACACCTCGTAATCTACTCATTCCATCATGTTCACAATCACCCAATAGGTTCATTTACTTCATAAAACATCTGTCTTGAACTTATCTTGATCATTTTTCACTTTTAAACAAGCTTTGATATTTTGATAGTACAAAGAAATGTAGGTAAACGTTTTCAGTACACCTATAAACAGAATAGTAGTGTTATAAATCTATACAGGGTGTATCGATTTATGTGGGAAGTAACTGGGCTGTTGATAGTAGACCTCAAAACAACACAAAAAGTATTTATGAATGAATATATGTCCTATATGGTTCCCGAAATGAGTACCTTCCAAGTTTCAGCTTGGATTGTTAACAACCCTATTTGATACACCGCTGTCGCACCTATTGTAAGTGACGTATCACTGCTGGTACACAGGCAGGGGTGCCGCTACACGAACAGCGGTGTATCAAGCAAGGCTATTAACAATTCCAGCATAATCATAGAAGGACTTATCTCTGGAACCATACACCATATAGGACAAATGTTCATAAGGAATTTTTGTGTTATTTTGACCCGCCTCGGTGGCGTAGTTGGCTAACGCGCTAGTCGTGTTGAGCTCGACTGCTGAGGTTGGGGAGATCGAGGTTCGAATCTCGGTCGGGTGAACGGGGGGTTTCCTAATTGGTTTTCCACTCTCCCTCCACGTAAATGCGGGTTAACTTCCTCTATATTAAATCTTCCCAATTCCTAACCCATTAGTGCAATTAGTACTTAAGCGTATAACCCGAACGGTTAGTAAGACGCGATGCTAAATAATAATAATAATAATAATAATAATAATAAATAATGTGTTTTTTTGATGTCTCCTATCACACCCCACATAAATCAGAACACCCTGTATAAATGTATATATATTTAAAAAAGTATTTGTAAAAGTACTTATATAAAAGTTAAAATTATAAGATTAGTGAATGATGTATGTTACGAAGTAATTGCCCTCTTGTGTGATTGTGAACATGATGGAATCAACAGCCTATAGTCGATAGTAACCTATATAATAATGTTCATGAAGGATCTGAGTTAAATAAGGTGGTCGAAAACCATTCGGCTGAGCTCCTAGTCCCAAAGGTAAGCAAGCATTAATGAAGTCAAAGAAGATTTTAAGAAGTAAAGCAACCATAATTATAGATTCAATTTCCGCGGAGTTAGCTTGATTCACACGTTAGCCGAAAAATATAAAGCAGAATCTGCGCAGTAATTCACACACTTTAAGTTAATGCATTACTCCGCTTTAAAACAGCTGATTAGCAACACATTTTATTTTCTAGTGGACAAACATATATTTTAGATCGTTCTCCTGATGGATGTTTTCAAATTATAGCGCTATGTCTTGGCACAATCCAATACATCGATACAAGCTTTACATTAACGGGTTATTTCAAATATCCTCACAACGGACAACGAAGCTGTCTGCTTGCTTCTAGCTCTACAGCGCATGCGCACTGATTTGAGATGGTTGGTTCTGAGATTTGATTGGTTCTCCTGTGCCGAACATCTCGAGCAGAGCGGACAAAGTAGTGAATAGTTTAACTTTAGCAGAACAGCTCGCGCCGATTAAGCGGAAATGTTGTGATTGGCTTAGAGCGCGTCACGTGACCACGTTTCTGTTCTGCGCTAGTTTTTCGGTGAAGGTGTGAATCCACAGTAACACGAGAGTAGCGCCTTAGACCATGCGGCCACCTAGGCGGGTGACAATAATTATGATTTATTAATATTTTGTGAGGTTAACTATAGCTACAAGGTTCTGGTACACTGTATTTAAATATCAATATCTATTTGTATGCATATGTGCATTACGTATCTCCCTTTGTTCATATGAAATCACGTGATTGATCCGTTCAGTCAATTAATCTCATGGGGAGGGCAATTGTTAGAGTGTATCAAATCTCCAATCTTACCTTTCAGCATCTGGATCCCTTCCAAGCTTTAGAGAGGAGATAATAACTAGCTATACGTGTCTACGAGTTGTGCAAGAATACAAACATCTATCTTGACTTTTGGGTTGTAGCGTGGGCGGTCGTCACATCTGTGAAACAAACGCAACCATCTAGGCAGCGGTTTCCAACGTGGGGGTCGCGGTGGTTCTTGACGTTCTAGCTCTATACTTACTTTTTAAATGTAGCTATTATTATTATTATTATTATTATTATTATTATTATTATTATTATTATTATTATTATTATTATTAAAGTAGCATAATTCAAATACAAATATAAGCTGTAAAAATGATAAAAACTTTAAGTTGCTGTTTATATTCCTTTTGCTTACTCAACTCTGAAAGTTTTTATTTTTAGTGACGCGGTCATACTACCCGTTCAAGTTATACACTACTGTACTTATTACACTGATGGTTTTAGGGATTAGGAAGACTATATTGTAAGGAAGTGTACCTGCATTTGCGTGTTGGAAAAGTGGAAAACAATTTTGGAAAAATCCCCCGTCAGTACACCCGACCGAGATTCGAACCTCAATCTCCCCGTCAGAGACAGTCTAGTCTACTGAGAGAGTTGCGCGTTCGACCATTATCAATTCAAATACGCAGGGTTAAAGTCAAGCTCGTTTGGTGTATAGTTGATTAGGTCAGGATTTAAATCCTGACCTGGGGTATTGCGGGCAGGTGATTTTCCCTAAAAGGTTTCCCCATTCTTCTTCTTCTACGCGAATTACATCCATCACTGTTTCCAGCCTGTGTTCAGTTTTTTTATTCGATCTATGATATTTTCCACCACCGGCTGGATAGACCTGTCGCAACTTCATATGTCTTATAATCTAACTTAAGACTAGGACATGCACAACATCCAGTCCCCGGCCGTTAATTTATCAATTTGAAAGGGTAAACCCATATTTCCATCAATGATAAACTTTCGGCCATGCTGGGAATCGAACCCGGGACCCTAACCTAAATAGGCAGACACGCTACCAACTGGTCTAAGGTGTCGGATCGATTATTTGATGCGTAATCCCATGCACCAATGTCCACGCTGAAAAGGCATCGGTCTCATAATGTCTGGTTTGTTAGTGACAGGATACCCAGGTTAAATTCTTTGCTGGTTATGTTCTGTGGGTTTTCCTAAATTATATACCTTCCCCCACCCCACCCCACCCCCACCCACTTTAATGCGGGTCTACTTAGTCTAAGTTTAATACCTGGAAAGCATGCACATAAAAATGAGCCTTTATTCAGAAAAACAAAAATGTTTACTAATTAAAGTTGCGTATTTTTTATAACATTTTTTTGTTCAAATTGTTCCTCACATTTTTTGTTGTTTTAAAACAAGTTTAATTAATTTCTTGAATCTTTTGTTAGTTAGTGATGAGCCTCTGGGAAATGATTGCTCTATGTTCTCTTATTTGACTGTCGGCTCCCTGTCGTTTTCAGACGTAAGACGAGGGGAAGGGGTAGGTTGGTAGCCCTTTGCCCGAGCTTCAAGGTTTGGCCGAGCTCATTCTCTAATTGGTTGCCACACAAAGTGGGCACGCGAGGTGCATTAATTTCTCCTGGGAATATCCCCCGTCGGATCTGCATCAAGAATTTGCTACTTTCAGTGTTAAAACTTAGTGCAGCTAGCGTTCTACGCACTACCTTACCCCTTGGGTCTCTGCTAATTATCTACCTGACCTGGCGCAATGGGTACAAGTGCCATCTCCTGATCAACCTGAGTCATAATCATCATCAACAACTGTTTCCAGCCTGTGGCCGGGTCAGTTTGGTAAAATGCCCGCATCTTCTTCTATCCTTCCACCATTCTTCCCCCTTTAATTGCTTCCATTATTCTCCCCTCACTTGCACACTTGCTGTTATCTGCTCCTCCCATCTCTTTCTTGGCCTCCCTTCCTACATAATTTATTTCCGAAATAATCTCGACTCGAGACCTTGTTACACCTTTATTCTTTTGGTGGAGCTTACGGTCTTAACTATCCCAGTAGTTTTTACAAATGGTGAAACATTTTATAGCTTTGTTTTATAATAAACCAGAGCAAGATAATTGAAGTTTGTTTTAATCACGTGAGGACGACACAGAAAGTTGCTCTTATGGCACGCATGTGCTCTAAACGGCGGCAAGCTTACCTTTACGTGCTAGACTCTGGAGCAGCTTTAAATATAGGTCTATGAAAGTTTTTAACATTTAAAATCAATATCTGGGACTAAGAATAAATATGAATTTTAAAAACTAATTTAAAAAAATGGGGTGTGGCTGTGTCATGGACACGGCCGTGTGTTGTACGTGAATACGTTTATGTAACGGGTTATATTTTTAAAATAAAATATTTGTATTTATGTATTTAGGATAAAAGCAAGGAAACAAATAATTATTGTGTTACAATATAGCTTATCGTAATGAATTCTTTGATTTTCTAGCTATCCAGTGGTATAATTTAATTTTGGATGTAGAGGATAGATTCGAAACTACAACGCCAAACTGTAGTTTTGATAATATATTTTTATTCTAACATCTTATTATATTCACTGTCACTACTTTAAACTAATATTTTATATACAATCGATATATTTTGACGACAGCTGACGATTAAAACTTAAACGAACATCGTAGCTTCTCCGAGTCAAAAGTTATACTAATGGCAACTCTCGATAAGCAGCAAAATAACCTCAAAATGGCGGCGCTTCCCCCTCCACCGCGTGCGATGCGTCACTGTTCTCGCTTATTGTAATGAATTCTTTGATCCTTTAGCTATCCAGTGGTATAATTTAATTTTGGATGTAGAGGAAAGATTCGAAACTACAACACCAAACTGTATCCCCCGATTTTGTTATCATTAGGTTTTTTGGATTGCCCCCGTATGGTAGCAAATTTAAAGACGTATTCACGTCAAAAACCATTTATATGTAAGTGATAAAGAATTTAAATGCTTTAAATGCTTAAACAGCTTTGTTCTCCCGGTGCTGTACGCCGAAATTCTGAACACAATTTAATGGTATTAGCATAGTTTTCCTGATGTAAGTGTATAGAGATTTTGTATTACTTTTGGTTCAAACAAGCTATATAATATGTGCAGTTTGTGCCATGAACACTCTGTATAAATAAAGAGCTAAAGAGTCCTTGGACCGATAGCCTCTGTTAAAATACTAACGGGCATTTCAGCGGTTCCAGGCTGACCATGTTATAGAAGCACGCCCCTCAAAATATGTTTGTTCTACATCTACCGCAGATCTATATTCAAGCGGTTAAACACCTGCATTTGGCGATATTAATAATTATTATTTATAGTTCGTTCAATGTAGCGGATTGTTGACCAGTGGTTGTGACAGCCAAAACACGGCATTCGACGATACAAATACGAGAAGGGAATGGGGAAAACGTTTTTTTTTAAATTACAAACTGCAGATTAATGTTTATTTTAGGATAAACACATTCCCTTTTGGGATGTATCTTTAAATCTAATGATTTCGTAATCTACCATTATCATTTATTTGACCATCATTGACATTTACACGCTTTTAGTTTTTTAAGTAGTTTTATAAATAACTCCAGCGATAGACGGAAACCTTAGTATAGTCGGTAGCGCGTCTGATTATCAAGTGCTGTGAGCTATTATAAAGGTTGTTCACAAAGTAACGGAAATGTAGCACATTACAGTCAACAGTGAGTCTTACATTACGATGGTGGAACAATTTGTGGACACTGTTAGGTTAAGAACTACAGAAGACATGGTTTCTGCATGACAATGGAACTGCCCATACTCCCAAACACTCCATGGCTTATGAAACGTAGAATTCCCCATGAGTTGTGTTAATTTTTTTTAACACTCTATAGTAAGTTTGTTCATAAATTAAACATGTAATAAATCAAATAATAATCAAACATAAAGCTGTGTAAGGCATAATTCAGTCGTTTGAAAAAACCTTTTTTTAAGTTTATGTATATTTAAGTAGCTGATATTATGAAAGGTGTTATATTTTATGGCAAATTTGTTTACATATTAAAGTCCACATAGACTCCGTCGTAATAAAATAATTATTGATGGGAAACAGGTATTGTCCCTTAAAAGGGGGAACATTGACATTACCTAATAGGTTAACATAATCATTTATAAACACAATTTTAGCTGAACCCTATCTACGGTAGTAGAGTTGGTGACAGCATAAGGTTCTTTATTACAAACATTGGCAGAAAGTAACTAGTGTCAATATATTTGGAAATAATGGTTATTTGCTTATTAATACTATATTATCCATCAAAAGTGTTAATAAAATTTTATAAAACTTCTCTAAGGATTAACTATATAATTTGCGTTTACGTAGCTTTTTTTTTTTTAAATAAAATATTAATAAAACTATAATGCTTTTGGTTTTGCGGTTGTGGTAGCAAGATATACTATTGTACATGAAATAATATATTAAAACGTATTATATTCACACATGTACATTGTTTTAACTGGTCACAAAAATAAGTTTTTTTTATAGCTTAGAAAGCCATAAAAAAAGTTTGTTTCAAAATAAATAATGTTTATTTTGTAAATAGCGTATGAACATATAAGACGGGCTATGTGACGTCATCAACAACCCTTGCTAGGGTGGGCTCGCCATATTAATTTATAAAGATCGCAGAAATTAAGAAGTTCTCATCATTTGAAACACGTTTTTTTAAATGAAATACACAATTAAAGTAACATCCAAACTGTCATTTTCAAAAGTTCATGTTTCAATAATGGAGAAATAGCTAAAAGCATAAGAATAGTTAAAACAATTGTTTATTGTGAGAGTTTTAACTGTTAAAAATGACAACTCAACGTGTTTTTCAGGTCAAATGGTTTGGCGAGTGGATACATGGTAACATTTCCTAGCTGCCACCACCTCTCCTATCGTAAATAAGGTGTATGTTCCAGTGTAGCTTGAAGAGGTGTGGTGAAGTCATTCTATTATTATTATTATTATTATTATTATTATTATTATTATTATTATTATTATTATTATTATTATTATTATTATTGATATTATTATTATTACTTTTATTATTATTATTATTGATATTATTATTATTACTTTTATTATTATTATTACTTTTTATTATTATTATTATTATTATTATTATTACTTTTATTATTATTATTACTTTTTATTATTATTATTATTATTATTATTATTATTATTATTATTATTATTATTATTATTATTATTATTATTATTATTATATAGCGCCACTTACCCGTTCGGTTTGTACTTACGCTAATGTGCAATGGTAGGGTGATTGTGAGATGAAATGTAGGACCTACAGTTTAACGTGGGATCCGAACCACGGTGGAGGCCTGGCATTCCTCACATTCACAAGTTGTGATTAATACACGTCTTGTTAGAGGGGAAGGAAGGGTTAATTGTTTATAAAAAAATAGCAATAAACAATAAACGGGACGGCTTTTTACGATTTCATTCCATTAGATATATTAAAAAATTATATATTGTGGGCCCCGTCAGAAATACTCATTAGAACTTTTGATTACAATTGAATAAAAAACAATTATTTAAAATTGATTTTTTACATCCACGACTGTTTCCAGCCTGGATCAGTTTTTTATTCAAGGTATATATTTTCCACTACCGGCTTGATAGGGCTGTCGTAGCTTCATATACCTTATAAAATAACTTAATATAACTTAAGACTAGGACAGGCACAACATCCAGTCCCCCGGCCGTTAATTTATCACCGTGAAAGGGTAAAATAATTTTTCACCAATAATAAATTTTTCGGCCATGCTGGGAATAGAACCGTGACACTTAGTTCAGTAGACAAACACGCTACATACTGAGCTAAGGTGCCGGATTTACAAAAATTCAAAATTGAATTGCCATCTTTATTTTAGTTTAAAGAAGTTGTGTGAGCCCAAATCAAACCAAACCCCCGAAATGTATCCCGGTATTCCCGCAGGCCAGTCAATCTCTGCTTATAAGTAATGTTATTTCGTAGGACCTATATACCTTTCGATCTCCAATCTTAAAACTATGTAGTTTAAAATAACTTAACTGAAAATATATATTTTTTACGATAGAAAAAGGGTAATCTACTATTTATTACAATTATTATGTTATTTATAGCTATACAAGAATTATGTTTAGGGCTTACTCGGCACTAACATTTATTTTTAAAAGGTTAGTACACAATAAGAAGTCCTGAAGCAATTAAGAATATATGTAACTAAACTAGATTACACATCGCATACAATATTGCCAACCTTAACTTTGAGCCAACCTGTGTGTAAAACAGAAGCACGGCAATAATGAAAATCTGTATTAGTTAATTCATTCTCTTAATTCCTGTTTATGAACAACAGATTAGTGTCTAATCTATTTTGTAATTGATTCTGTATAACAGTTTCACTAATCATTGATTGCAATCGTTGAGTATATAAGAGTTAATTACATTTGCGATGAGATAGATTGAATGCTTTATGTGAGATTAATTATGTTACATATATTGTGAATGATCAAACATTGATATATAATGTATTTAAATATCTATTACAATTAAGGTGTAAAACGTGGGAGTATTCAACATTTCTCTTTGGGCCTTCTTTACCTTTTCGTCAATTATTTTCTTAATTCACTATTTGGCTTTAATAAGTGATTATTTAAAATTAGTTGGTATATTAATATGGTTTACCTGCGTCACCCTGTTATTATTGAGGTCATTTAAATAAGTTATTATTCGTTAAAGTAAATTTGTTTTTACCTCGAGGCAACTAGATGGTGTTGTTAAAATATTAATGGTAAATTTAAATGCCTCCGTATTAAATATGGTTAAGGAATATACTGTTTATTCCAAATGGCGCAATTTCGGGCGTGATCATTAAATAAATTATTATAATTAGTTGGGCTCGTTTGGATCTGTTATCCCTAATTTTTTTAGATTTTAAATAAATTTTTGTTTCCAACAACAGTAAATTTTGGGAACCATGATGTAAGAAATGGTCGAAATGAATTCTTAATTAGAGGTTTCAACTTAATCCATATCTGTGGTCCTCTCCCTTCCTTTACACGATCTGTGGTCCTCTTCCTTCCTTTGCACGATCTGTGGTCCTCTACCTTCCTTTACACGATCTGTGGTCCTCTTCCTTCCTTTACACGATCTGTGGTCCTCTTCCTTCCTTTACACGATCTGTGGTCCTCTCCCTTCCTTTACACGATCTGTGGATCCTCTCCCTTCCTTTACACGATCTGTGGTCCTCTCCCTTCCTTTACACGATCTGTTTTTGTTCGATTGTAGTTAGAAAATTATCTTGTTCCTCTATTTTAATAAATGTTTATATGTTATTTTTATTTTTTTTTAGCACCGCGTCTAACTATCCATTAGGGTTGTACGATTAAGTACTAATTACGCTAATGGGTTATGTATTGGGAAGGTTGAATTTAGAGGAAGTGAACCCACATTTGCGCGGATGGAGAGTGGAAACCCATATATAAAACCCTCCTCCCAGTTTACCCAACCACTAGCTACGCCACAGAGGCGGGTGTTAATATGTTAACCACTGCCTTTTTTAAAAATATTCTTTCGGGGATATTTAGGGAAGGGGGCTACAAATATTGTAGGCCTACCGTAACTTTGATAAATTAGTGGATTCTAAACCAAATCGTGTAAACTAATTCGAACATCTCGATCTTTTGTTGTTGTTGCTTAGAGTAAAGTACCTTTATTTTATATCTGAAACCTGACATTTTGAGACGCCTTGAATCAAGTAAATTTAAGTGTAACCCACGTGAAATGGATTATATTTGGAACAAAGTTTTGTTTGGATGTGAAAGTTAGTGCACAAATATGGATACACGTCATTAAATCACTTACAAAGTTGAGTGATTATTCAGTGGACATATTTAAAAATGTAATTAAACTTTCTCTCTCTTACATAGGTGTTCAGGTAGTCTAAGGTGTCAAGCTCACAACCAACTTATCTTCCAATGGTAGACATTTAAATGTTTGACTCTCTACCAGACACGTGATTCTTAACATGTGAATTATCACTTTAGTTTTACGATACTTACTCCATATTAATTTTGTTTAGCCTTCTTACTTATTCTATGGCACTAAGAACTCAAAAATCATAGTCACGCTTGAAAAAGTACGCCATCTAGCCCTATTTTGAGCCAGTTCTATCTAGTTCACCTAATTATACCCCTATCCTTATCTTGAGCTAGTTCAATCCAGTCCACCTCACTACACCCTGTATCTATCTTGAGCTAGTTCGATCCAGTCCACCTCATTACATCATGTATCTATCTTGAGTCAGTTCTATCCAGTCCACCTCATTACACCATATCCCTATCTTGAGTCTGTTCTATCCAGTCCCTCATTACACCCTATCTCTATCTTGAGCTAGTTCTATCCAGTCCATCTGATTACACCCTATATCTATCTTGAGCCAGTTATATCCAGTCCCTCATTACACCATATCCCTATCTTGAGTCTGTTCTATCCAGTCCCTCATTACACCCTGTCTCTATCATGAGCTAGTTCTATCCAATCCACCTCCTTACACTTCATCCCTATCTTGAGTCAATTCTATCCAGTCCACCTCATTACACCCTATTTCTTTCAGGTCCATTCTAATGTTATCTTCCCATCTGAGTCCAGGTCTTCCCACTGATCTCTTCCCATTGGGTTTGCCAGTCAGTACCCTGAATAAAGTTCTAGACTCTCCCATTCACACTGCATGTCCTGCCGCACCGTAATCTACGAGGCTTGATTATCCTAACAATGGGTTATGATGAGTACAGAGAATGTATCTCATCATTATGAAATCTCCTTCACTCCCAGTATCCTCCTCCAATTTTGGACCAAATATCTTCCTAAGCCCCTTGTTTTCGTCATATAAGGTAAGAGACCACGTTTCACTCTTATAGAGAACAACTGGTAAAATTATTGTTTTGTACATTCTGAGTATATTCTGATTATATTCCTTGAAAGTGAGCAAGAAGTTTGGTTTATCTACTTAAAAAAACTTTTTGAAACCTTAGCACGCCGATATTAGTTGCGTTGAAAGAGAATAACTCAAATGAAAAAAAGGAAAAATATACTCGTAATAGAACTACAAGTACAGTAGAGTCCCATATACACGGATAATACGTTCCTAGATCTACCGCGGTCACGTGAAACCACGGATAATACCGGACTATTACATAGCTTACATAAATACGGTAACGTTTATTTATTGATAAATTATTCACAGTAAGACAATACCAACATTAAATAACGTACATACTAATATGTACTGTGTACTACATTGTCCTTACTACTCTCCATTCTTCTTGTTGAGACGATCACTGATGATAATGATGATGATGATTATGGTGGTGGTGATATGATAGCATTATGTCCTCGATAAGAAAATGAAGTGTGGTGATGGTGTAGGTATTGTGATTTATAAACCTTTTTCCTTTGATTAAAAATAAATAAAACTGGGCAGCGGTAACTTAAACCACGGATAATTGAAACTGCGGATAGTGACTCATCGGATACCTGGGGCCTACTGTATACTCATCCAAATTTAATACTTTTTTCAGCAAACATTTTAGTATCATCCTAATATGAACCAAATAGTCTTTCATATTTTTATTTCCAACTAGTTTATCTCTCGTCTATCATTTAATAATACATATCATAACAGCACTCATTTTTCTGTTGAAAATAAAAAAATAACTGTCATCGCAACCGTCTTCTAAATGATTCAATCGGGTACTTAAAAATATAACGAGGGAAAACATTTTATGGTTCGAACTCGCAAAACAAAACATATAAAATTGTAACGAGTTGAAAAAAACACCACTTATTTCTCTGTGTTCTAAATGATCACAAAGAAAAAGACGCCATCTGTCCCAAGAGAATGTGTACAACGTAACAAAGGACTTTAACAACGTAGGCTGTCAGTGTTTGCCAATCAAGGTAAGGATAAATCTGGGAACTGTTCGTCGTGCAGACTCACTTAATGAGCCATGGCAGATCATGATGAAGGGAGGTAAACAAAGGGATACTGTTTTCAATAAGTGATATTTAACGTTTGCTTTATGAACCAAACGATATCAGCACTCGAACTACAAACTAACTTAACTATACAACAAACCACATTGGTGGAAATACAGACAAATACTTCAGACGTCATATCGACTAGTTTGTTTGTAATGGGGAGGTTGGGGTTCGTATCTGGTGAACTGAGATGCTTTTCCTTAATTTTTTTACCACACTCTATTCACGCAAATACAGGCATATTCTCACTAAATTAATATTTATCTATACATAATCCATTTGTGTAAATATTCGATTAGCCTAAATGCGTACGTAGAAATAAACGGAACGGAGGTGGAACCCGCTTCGGTGGCCGCATGGTCTAACGCGCTACTCTCGTGTTGGACTGGACTGCCGATAAAGAGGAGATAGAGGTTCGATTCTCGGTCTGGTGTATTGAGAGCGTTTTCCCCCAAAATTGTTTTTGGCTCTCTCTCCACGCAAATGTGAGTACACGTCCTTTAAATGTAACCTTCTTAATCCCTAATACCAATAGCGTTATTAGTATATAAGCGTATAGCCCGAACGGGTAGTAAGACGCGGTGCTAAAAATATAACAGATACTAACTACCCGATCGTTATGGCTATTAATTCCTTACTGTGAAAGAGAAAACCTCAGCCCCAAAAGTAATTTTTTTTTGCTAAGAAATTAGGCAGAAACATGGCCCCTAGTAGAGGGATTTCAAATATTAAGGTTTATTAACTCTATCCAGAGTGGTTTTCCTTGTAGAAGCAATCAAAACAAACATTTTAGAAAACATTCTAAATATGCTTGAAAGTAAGGAGTGGTTATAATTACAAGTTAAGACTTTGATTGATTGCTCTAGAAATATATACACAAAAATTAAATTAATATATTAAACAGTTGCTAAATTGGTAGATGTATTAAGTGAACTTACATGTCAAAATGTGTAATTAGAATTTACTTCTGGTGAAAAAACATGAATGAAAATAATGGCAATAATTATTAACTACTCAGACCTAAACATATCTAAAAATTTGCATGACAAATTAATCTATAAAATATATAGGAAACCCACTGATGCAATCATTCCCAAAGGTTCAAATCATCCTAATTCTCATAAACTTGCCACCTTCAATAGCCTAATTCATAATTTACTAAATATCCCACTCAGCAAATCCAATTATAAAACTGAGCTAAATACAATCAAACTAATATCCACAAATAGTGGATATTCTCATTCTACCATTTACAAAATCTTAAATAAACAGAAAAACAAACTAAGATCCAATAATGTATCTACTACCCTTATTAATTAAAACCAAAATAGCTCTAATAAAAAGGAAAAATGGGTTAAATTCATTTACACCGGTCCTGAAACTCGTCGTATCACAAATATTGTTAAAAAGTACAATCCCAACACTGCTTTTTCCATTAACAATACAATCAAGACAAATCTTAGTAATAGTAATTTAAATTAAAATTATAAATACAATTAAAATTGAATATATAAACGCACCTGTGAATGTAATAGTATCTACATAGACAGACCGGGCGCAGTTTTAGCTTTCGTTATTAAGAGCACATTTCTGATTTTAAATATAATAGGACCCAATCAAAATTTGCAGAACATCTAAAAAACCATAAACCATCAATCTAAACCAATAGACCAATGCATGAAACCTCTTTACTTATCTAATAAAGGCACGAAATTAAACACAGCTGAAAACTTTTTCATTCAAGAAGCTTTATTTCATTATAAATCAATTATCAATGAACAATTACAATTTTCAAATCAAATTCTTGTCAACACATTAAAACATTTACCCAAAAACATCAAAACCCTATAACCTCATTTATCCTGCTCTACCTTCGATCGTAAAAAATGACCCGTTCGAGCCGGAGTCGAGAAGATTAGTTCTTTATTCTTCCTTTTCTCAATCATTTCCATAATTTTATCTATCCTTGATTTCATAGATTATTCAACACTCAACTGGTTTCAATAGTAGTTTAGCAACCTAATATTTTTACACTGTGGTCTTGAAAACTTCACCTTTTATATCTAGCTTAACACAAGTCTTTCCTCTCTGACCACACCTGAGTAATAACACATCATGTTTTTCACAACGAATCGAATAAGTTTGTTTGTTTAGTATTTTTCTCTTAACGTATTCATAACTAACGGTAATACACAAAGGTTTCTTTTATAACTCTAAATCTTAATTTATCTTAATGCTTCTTTAATTTCGTTTGCAGCTCCATAGTACCGAAACATGTCGGAATGAAGTAATCCAGCATCTTTCCAGTGCTGGATACCATAAAGAAGTAATAGGACAAGGAAACAGAGAAGACTTAGATTATTCCACATCACTTAATTACTTCATTAAATTTGTTTTACCCTTTTATTTCACAACATATTTGAACTTAAAATATTGCTTTGTGCCATACTTATTTTATTGTGACAACATTTTTAACGTGTAAATATATATTTTAGACTTTTCATCAACTTGTGTATGGTCTAGTTCAGTGGTTCCCAACCTTTTGTGGCCCATCTACCCTTTTTGGAGGTTGACTAACACCTATCGCCCCCTTTTCATTTTCATTGTATGCCTAATTTTAATTTGAAGTAAAGTGTAAATAATAAAGCAGTTTTATTATTTTAAACAATTTTACCACCGTATATAAAAACAATCAAAGCAGTTTTATCCGGTCACTCTTAAATAAAATAGAAAATAAATAAATTAAAATGTACATTTTTTACAGATTTTTTTTAAGAACAAAGAAGTGAAATAATTAAATAAGATCATTGACGTACATTTAAAAAACAGGAGTACACGTTTTCATTTTTAAATTGGAACCTGGAAAAATTAAGAAAGTTGACAGTTGAAATTAAAAAAAAAAAGTTTGAAAACTTTGTTATTGTTTTATTTTACCTTTTCAATGGCTGCCTTGTGCTTGGTGGATTTTAGTTAAAGCTTGAATATCCGGCTTTATGTTCGTCAAGTTCAGGCGCAAGTCTCCTTTGAGGCTAATGTCCAACTTATTTCTTTGTTTTGTGAGGAGCTGGACAACAGAACTAAATCCTTTTTCAACTAAATATGTTGACGGGAACGAGATGAGAAGTGGTTCAGTTTTTCCCCACAGTTGTGGATAAGTGTCCATAAGCTTCGCCCAGACTAACTCGTAACCGCTCTGTTTGAAAATGATTTTCGTCTCACAGTCATACTTCAGATCTAGAAACTCTGTCTGCAAAGAGTTATCAAGCTTATCCACAGCTTCAAACGAGAATGGATCTAGAATCCAATCCGGAATTTGTAGTTGGTCAAATCTTCAAATATTGATTCCATGTCAGTTTTTAACTGGTCAAGGTGATCAGTAAAAATTAGGATTTTGTCTTCTGGGAGTTCAGGAGTATCGTTATCTGACATTGAACCCTTTTTAAGGGTCGGAAACTGAATCAGCTCTTTACGGCCAATATTTACCTTGTGAATATCAAACTTGGCGATGAATGATGAAATAATTCCTTTGGCCTTGATAAGGTTCATCTTGTTTCCTTGAAGCCTTATATTGACTTCGTTCATTTTTTCAAAAATATCTGTAAGGTACGCAAGTTCCAACTTGCGTTGCTTCAAATTCTCACTTAAAACAGGATCAGACGTGTCGAGAAACTCAGTAACCGTGTCAAATAATTCGAAGAAACGGCGCAAACAGTTTCCTTTGGAAAGCCACCTCACGGCCGTATGTAGAAGCAAGCGTTCGAATTCCTCATCATTTTCATGGCTAAGTTGTCGGAACAGACGGTCATTGAGGGAATTAGCTTTAATCTTGTTGACACCAGTAATAACCAGTTGTAGGGTTTCATGCAGGACACCACTCAATTTTTTCGCAGCTAAGTGTTGACGATGAATGACACAGTGAATAGTGATGACCTCTGGCACTTCTTTCTTAAGGTGGGCTAGAAACCCAGCATGACGACCTGACATGGCAGGAGCACCGTCTGTTGCGCAAGCGCTCACGTTTGTTAGGGGAATCTCTTTTTCCTCAAAATAATCTTGCACCACTTTAAAAATCGACGATCCCTTCGTATCAGTGATCAAAGTTCTAGCAAACAACATTTCCTCGGTAATTTCCTTTTGTTCATTGATAAACCTCACATAAGCTAATAAAATTGCTTTGTTATCAATCACAGTTGATTCATCAATCTGCAATGCAAATTTACTTTTTTTCAACAAATTGGTGAGTTTGGATTCAACGTCCGTGGCCATTTCGTCAATTCGCCTGGAAACAGTATTGTTGCTCAAAGGAACCGATTGACTTATCTTATTACTAGGGCTCTCGCCTAGCATGATTTCAACAATTTTTTTGGTAGCCGGTAAAACAAGAGTTTCGCCAATTGTGTGAGGTTTACCACATTTAGCGATCAATAAAGACACCTCGTAAGAAGCAAGAAGACCTTTGTCAAGATCGGTTGCTCGTTTTTTAAATAATTCACTCACATTAGGCCGTTTATCAGCTTTAGCTTTGAGGTGTTAAAAATAACTAAGTTCTTTACTCACTTTATCACTGTGTACTCTTGATAAATGATCTTTCATTCGCGAAGGCTTCATGGCTTCATTACTAGTAAATGTTTTATCGCACAAAAGACAATGTGGAAACTGCACATTTTGTGGTGACGCGATAAAACAGAATTTTAAATACTCAGCTGAGTATTGACGACACTTCTTCTTTTTTGAATCCATTGTGCATGAACTTCTACACTTCAAAACAAACGCACAAAAACAGGAAAGACACGCACAAAAACTGATGGTGAGGCACACAAAGGCTAGTGAAGACTGAAGACGAATGTAGGTCAATCGCAAGTGTGTTGTGATGGCAGGAGGGGGAGGGGGTTGAGTCACCAGTCAGCCACGCTGAGCAACAACAGGTGGGGACTGTGGAGAAGGGTGAGTGCTGTGAGCTCGCCGGCTGAGAATAGCCAGTGACTCGTACTACCCGGCAACTTCTACTGTACAGTACTATTTTAATTTCTCCCCCTTTAAATACTCATCGCCCCCAAATCGCCCCCCACTTATTTATTGCCCCCCTGATAACCCAAATCGCCCACTTGGGGGCGATCGCCCCCAGATTGGGAACCACTGGTCTAGTTGATGATGCATTATTAATTTTATATAAATGTTCATATCTGATATGTTTTTTTCACCAGAAGTAAAATCTAATTATACATTTTGACTTGTAAGTTCACTTAATACATCAGCAATTTAGCAACTGTTTAATCTATTAATTTAATTTATATATATATATTTCTATAGCAATCTATATAAGTCTTAACTTTTAACCAAAAGAAAGCTGAAAATCACTTTGTATCCAGCCTTCACTATTTGAAAATCTGTGAGACAATTCACAGACTGAAGAGGATGGAGATTATTTTGTATTTGTCTCTAATAGGAAATAAAAAGGCAAGAGTCGGGAAATAGATCAAGGTTTCACTAATTCCCTACTAATATATTAAATTAATTACTAGAGGATTTTAACGTGCACCTTCTATGTCAACTAATTATATCGGAACACAGCTTATAAATGAACTTAAATCTTGGAACAGACACAACATCTAGCCCCCCAAACGTTAAATAATCTATATGAAGGGGGAAGCCCACATTTTAGTAATAATTAACTTTTCAGTCATGAGGGGAGTCGAAACCATGACCTTTAGTTCGGTAAGTTACCATGCTACCGATATTCTATCATGTCGGACTAATTCCTAACTATAAAATTCCCGCTCATTTACAAGGATACCAAAAGAAATTCAATTCTTTCAAGACAATTTAGATTGATATATTGAACTGGAGGATTTGAACTTGAAAAGGAAAAAGTCAAAAATCGGTGTTATTGGGGTAGAGCGCTCGCCTCAGGATACGATGATCTTGGGTTCAAACCCAGCCGGGGTCGACTGATATTTATTGAGCGATAAAAATTCGTAGCACAACTTCCTTCGGAGGGGTAAGTAAAGCCATCGGTCCAATATTGATGGTTGAATGTAAAAGAACCGTGGAAGGTATGTGAGAATACCTTTCACGGCAAAATTGGTAGGCTCTTTCACTCTCGCTCGTAGAGATTCTCGCGTGCTGATACAATCAATCGGTTCAGAAAGGGCAAGTTAAATACCACAGCTATATAAAAGAAACAATAAGGAAGTACATTCGACCATTACGCAGTCCAATGTTTCAGGGAATAATGTGAAATAGGACATGTTTTTAAATTAGCGTACTTTGTCATTCATTTGTATTTTTCTTCTCTGCAAACCAATGATTAGCAAATTGAAGTGTGAGTTTTAATGTTGTAAGAAGTTCACTTGTTTACGCCATAAAATACCTTACTTGGTGACCTGGTTTCCCAGGTGCGTGTCAGCCCTTGAATACCTGAATGGATATCATTTTAAATATATAAATATATTTATAATCCGAGAAAAGCATTTATAGATGAATTGTGAGCTATACCGCTTTTGTGAATGTGAACAAATTAATATTTTATTTAGAAAAATTAGAAAAAACAGCCAGGAAAAAAAATTTAATTAAATCAAAGGATGATGATTCAAAAATAAATATATAGCCTATTTTTAAAAGATTAGAAAATACATATTTGTGAATTTAGAATTATGTAGTCAAACAAATAACTACGAAGAATGTGATCGTTTTTAGGGGATACAATTTTTACCGAGACAATTGTTTGTGCCAGCCCGCATTTTAATTAATTGCACTCAGTGAGGGAGTCGGCATTCCCGGCGAAGTGGTTGAGATTCATTCAAACGGAGATTCGTAATAGCTATCGGGTTTAAACAGCCAATGGTCCTTTAAGCTATCAATTTCTCGTTCTAAGAAAGTTGATACTTGTAGAAGGAACATTGGGTGTAATAAAACTTTACGATGAAAGTTTTGTTTTTGTTTGTTCGAACTTTACAAAACCTCAAACGTAATGGGGGGAAAGGATACAAACTATGGGCCTATGTAACAAAAAAAAACTTTCAATCGCCTGGGTTGGGCGTGGAAATCAATGTCTTGAGAAAGCCTCAAGAGTGGAGATGATTTTATAAAAAAGCGTAAACATCTCTGAGAAATTTTGCTTCAAAAATGTACGTTCCCTAAAGTTCAGAATCAGATTATGTGACCATTAGGCCTACTATTTCTACTTTTTTTTAATAAAAACTCGTCTCTCAGCTAAGAGCACTGGGGGGG
>CABFWB010000255.1:362459-374174 GCA_902151455.1 Timema bartmani
AAAGGGGGGGGGGGGGGGGGGGGTTTAGTTGTTATCACTATTGTTTGCCATTTCCCTCTCCATGCTAATGCAACGGTCAAACTTTGTTCTGATGAACCTTTAGGCTCTACCTGATGATAAAGATATACGATAATGCAAGGGCACTTCATATAGAGTATAGACTGTCCTTCCCCTTCCCTTACCCTTAAAATTAACCCAATAATAGCCCTTGTATTCGTATTACTTACTTACTCTACGGTATTAGGAACTCGGAAATTGATTGCTGCATTTACAAAAGTGCGCCACCTATCCCTATCCAGTTAACCTCATTATACCATTTCCCTATCTTAAGCTAGTTCTACCCAGTCAACCTCATTACACCTTTTCCCTATCTTAAGCTAGTTCTACCCAGTCCACCTCATTACACCTTTTCCCTATTTTAAGCTAGTTCTACCCAGTCAACCTCATTACACCCTATCCCTATCTTAAGCTAGTTCTACCCAGTCCACCTCATTATACCATTTCCCTATCTTAAGCTAGTTCTACTCAGTCCACCTCATTACACCCTATCCCTATCTTGATCTAGTTCAATATAGTCCACATTATTACACCCTATCCCTATCTTGAGATAGTTCTATCCATTCCACCTCATTACACCCTATCTATTTCAGGTCCATTCTAATATTATCCTCCCATATGCATAGGTCTTCCCATTTGGTTTGCCAGTCAATACCCTGAACAAGGCTCTAAAATCTCCCATTCGAGCTGCATGTTCTGCCCACCTTAATCTACGATACTTGATTATACCTACAACGTCTTGTCCTGAGTACAGGGTATGTAGCTAATCAATATTTAACCTCCCTCCCTCCCTCGCGCCAAATATCTTACTAAGCACCTTGTTTTTGAACATCCTAAATTTGTTTTCGTCATGTAAGGTAAGAGACCACGTTTCACGCCTATATAGAACAATTAGTAAAGTTATTGTTTTGTATATTCTGACTTCTACATCCTTGTTTTAAACGCAATAATTAAAAATATATAACAATAACAATGGGATTGACAGCTTCGTTAAGGACGCTGACAACATGCCAAGATCGTCTAGTCTGGTTTGCAAGTGATAGGATCGTCTAGTCTGGTTTGCAAGTGACAAGATCGTCTAGTCTGGCTTGCAAGTGACAAGATCGTCTAGTCTGGTTTGCAAGTGACAAGATCGTCTAGTCTGGTTTGCAAGTGACAAGATCGTCTAGTCTGGACTTACAAGTGACAAGATCGTCTAGTCTGGTTTGCAAGTGACAAGATCGTCTAGTCTGGTTTGCAAGTGACAGGATCGTCTAGTCTGGTTTGCAAGTGATAGGATCGTCTAGTCTGGTTTGCAAGTGACAAGATCGTCTAGTCTGGTTTGCAAGTGACAAGATCGTCTAGTCCGGTTTGCAAGTGACAAGATCGTCTAGTCTGGTTTGCAAGTGACAAGATCGTCTAGTCTGGTTTGCAAGTGACAAGATCGTACTAGTCTGGTTTGCAAGTGACAATATTGTCTAGTCTGTTTAACAAGTAGGGATGTAGGGTTATTATAATCCCGGACGGGTGCATTGTAGGTGTTTTTTGCCTCTAAATTAGTACCTTACCCCCCACCCCCCACCCCACCATGTATATGCGGGCTCATCATATTTAAATTTTATCGTCCTCATACCCTACTCGAGTAATATATATATATAAATGAAAATAACACGAAGATACATATATAGTAGAACTTTGGTTAGCCCAACTTCGCTTAACCAAAACCTGAGTCAGTCGAAACGTTATTTAAAAAAAAAAAATTGACGTAATTTTTCTTAAGATAGTCAGGTAGGTCTATATAAAACAGAAGGTACTCATATTTTTCAGAGTTTAATTATTTCACAGTCTACCTAAAAAATCACCGAAACCAACATTTCCATGAACCCCTCACCTTTACTTAACCATCTTAACCTTAAAAACGTTGTGGAAAAAAAAATCACACAAAGATTCCAGATTTTGTTTAGTATATTAAAAAAAATTGTAGTACATATTTATTACATATTGTATAAATTTTCAATAAATGTTATCATCATAAATCGTGTTTCTGAATAAACGTTAATTTTTACCACCGCAACTAGAATCTACGGATAATACGAAATGTTGGCTATCTGAAATTGGGTCCACCCCTAGCCAATGTTCTACTTTACATATAGATTTGGGAGAAATTGCCACCAGATGACCTCGGGACATGGTCATGCACACCCTACGTGCACACCCTAATATCGGTGACTCACGAACACACCCACTGAGCGAAAGGGCAAGTACGAACGATTCATTTTCCTAGACGTACACTGTGGGTGGGTTTATCTGCTGAGAGTCAAATGGACCGCATTAATGCAAATGAACCGGCCTGCGCTGTATGAAGCCATATGACGTCACTTTGTGTGTGTGTGTGTGTGACTGACAAATGATTATTCACGGGGGTAGCGGGGTTCAAGAGGTGTCGGTGTAGCGCAGTAATAAGAACACGTGCCGGTATGTAGGTAAATATTAGAGACTGATGTAAATAATTTCTTACACGCGGACCTGTCTTATTTGGGTCAAAGAAGTTGAGTTCGAATCCAGGCCAATTGTTCTAAGAGTGCTTTTACTGAATGGTTTCTCCGATTTCCCACACATGCAAATGTGGGAACATTTAATTTAAATCAAATCCTTATTCTCTCATTACTATCCTTGTAGCAAAGTTAAATGAATAGTAGCCTACGGCGCACCATATAGACTTTCTTTCGCTGTTATCTTAAAACAGACATTTCCAAAATCTCTTAAGATTTGTGAAAAGAAATAATATGTCTTTACATTGTTTTATAGGCCTACACCAAATATCACAAATGAAATAATATTCACTGTTACTTAATATATGGCATTGGTAACTAAGAACATCAGAATCAAATTCATTTTCATACCTGAACTAAAAAGTATGTATATTTGATTGTAGCTCACAAAATGTCGGTTTTGTTAGAATACTCGCTTTGCTCGTTGGGGGCTCCGCCCCCAGACCCGCTGTGAGTTTTCTTTGCAAGTGTATGTAAACTAATGTTATCCCAGCTTTGTTTTGAAATTAAAAAAGTGTGGAAAATGTAAAAAATTAACTAAAATAAAAAAAAATCTAGCTCTATCTAAGGTATAACCGATGGAGATACGACAAAAAGTAATAGGACCAAACTTGTGGATCTCACCAAAATCTGTGGCTGCTGGTGCAATCCGTTTTTTTAGGTCTTGCCGTTTAGCCACAAGAGACCTCCAAAGAAAGGTCCGCGCCGACTTTAAAGTTGCTCCACCATTTTGAATTTTTTTCGGGGGTTAAAAAAATTTTTTTTTTCACTTTTTGGAATTTTCCCGTCTGTTAAAGGCTAGAAGCTATAAGTTTTCCAAATTTCAAGTTTCTAGCTCATCTGAAAGTGGGTAAACATTAATGTCAGTGAGTGAGATCAGCCATGTGGCTTTATAATAGTATAATATTCACAAAGGATAGAGCCTATCAGCGGTCTAAGCTCACTCACAAAAGGAATGAACACCTAATATTAATAATTATATTAATATGCGTGTCATCGCGACGTCCATTACAATTTATGTCCTTTACTAAAATATTGATATTGTATAAATAATAAGTCACATTCTGATCAGATAAACCCTTAGAATGAAATTTATCTTGAAGATGCAAGCTACATAATGAACTAGTGACAAATTTATTAAATTAATTACATGCAGTATTGGTGGCGGTGGGGGAGTAACAAAACTTTTCCAACACCATTTTACTGATATCAAACAATGTTTTACAATATATTCTCTGTAACTGTCATCAATAAAACCCCAAACCTTTCGGTGGCCACATGGTCAAAGGCGATGCTAAAAAAATAAAAAAATAAACTTTGAGATTTTTTTTTTTTGTGGTTCACTTATAAATGCTTTTAAAATGAAAGCCTCTGCTGCGTTCTATTTATAAAAAAATTATGCCGAACCAGTCGGAGCGAAGGCAGTTGATGACGTCATACAGTTTTCGGTTGTGTCCATGCGTTGTTTAAACGTTTTTATTTTAAAACTAATATTTTAAAAGCGCTATCTCTAAGTTAGAAACATTTATTTTTGTGGCCAGATATAACAGGATACAACTGTGAACATAATACTTTTTAACTAATTAATGCCCATGTATTATTGTATATATTGTTACCACAACCATAAAATAAAAGTGTTATTAATATATTTTGTCATCACAATGAGTTGCAAGAACGCCAATTATACAGTAATCCTTAGGTAAATTTTACTAGAATAGTTTGATAAAACTTTATATTGATAACTAGCAATCCTGCACAGCGTTGCCCGTGACCCACTGTGGTATAAGATTTATATAAGGTCCCCCCTGCCCCCACATAAAAATGGTTTAGAATCACGGTCGATTTATATACACTTTTTTTTTTCCGAGGAGGATGCGGTATATTTTTATCACAATTATCTCTGAAACGTATTTCTAAACCAGATAAACAAAATTTGTTAGTAATAGCCTAATTAAAAATCTAATTAAAAAATTAAAAATCTGGCTTCGAGATGCATTCGGACCCCCTTCCGTCCATCTATGTTAAAAATTTCAGATCTCTGCGTGCCGTAGATTTGGCTGGTCATCACACACAAACAAACACACACAGACAAACATTTCCTTTTATTATAATAGAAGATATAGTATTACATACTAAGCAAATAATTATTTCCGAATATGTTGACGATAGTCACTTCCAGCCAATGTTTTATTCTACTAGCAGTCACCACCTCCCCCATTGGGTATAGCTCATCCCACAAATCCAAGTTTGGAATCAAATAATCTCGTTGAGATGTAAAAATAAAACTTTTTTCTTTTTCTATTATGGAACACGGATCGAATAATCCACACTGTTTCTCCGCGAACAATTTGTACCTGCAGAAGTGGATGAAATTGATTACACTCGCCTTTTATTTAGTTCTGTTTACTTCAAATAATGGGAAGGGAGAATATAATATAATAAAGCGGAATCAGTGTGCGATGAGGGTGCATACGTTATACGAGTACATAATTATTGCCATCACCATTTCGAAAATTTGGGTTTATTATTAGAATTAGTATGTTATAGATATTTTTGGTTACATGTAAAAACTCATAGTTAAACAACATATAATTTGAATTATGATTAGTCCGAGCCCTTAGCTTACTCGGTAATGTGCCTGCTTACTGTGTTAAGAGTACCGGGTTCGATACCCAAAAGGGAAAAAAAAATCATTGATTAAATGTTTGTTTTCTCTTTCGGCTGACGCTTGTATGTTGTGTCTGTTCTAGTCTTACTTTAGTACATATTTTAGTAAGTGTTATTATACGTGTACGGATTTAATCGATCGGTTCAAAAAGTACACGTTAAATACCACGAATAAAAAACTATCTCGATGCCTAATAGACTAGAATAGCTTTGGTAAATTTGTAGCAAGTAAGTGTAAGTGTAAAGTGTAAGTGGACTCACAGGAAAAGGCTGCAATATAGTTTAGGATGTTTTTCTGATAACTGGCAGGTCAAAGTTCAAATCTCAGTCGGGAGTATTGAGATGTTCTCTCTTAAATGGATTACCACTCTCCCTTCATTCAAATGAGGGTACATTTCCTATAAATTATTCCTTAATATGTTTTCAATACCGCATCTTACCACCTATTTTGGTTATACGCATGTGTACTAATTACGCTGGTGAGTTAATGATGAGGAAGGTTTATTATAGAAGAAATGTACCCAAATCTGCGTGGAAGGAGAGTGGAAATTAATTTTTTGAATAAGCAACACTTAGTACACCCGACGGGGATTACAAATTATTGTAAATATGTAGATATCCCAGATGGGTTGTGATACAAACTGAACAAAGAAGAAATGGAATTAAAAATAGAGTGGGTAAGTCAAATGTGTTACTTTAAAGCAATACATTTAATTTATAGAAATTAGTTGAAATTTTAATTAATATCTTTTTAAAAAAATCTAATTTTTTTTATATAGCTCTACTTTATAAAGGATTGCATCAAAATAATATATAATTGTATTAAACTACCCAAACCTTTTAGACGTTATGTTTAGTTTTGTTAGTCAACCCTTATTTCTAAATGTGTAAAATGTCATACATCGGTTCGTGCTTCGAATGGTTTTACCACTTAATACAATGAGAGTGCTCGTAAAGGGATGGCGACTATAAGAACCATCCCATACTCTGGAGTACAGTAATTACAATCTTCTGAGGACATGACCAGAAATTCACGGACACGACACCCGACATTACCGAGAAGAGTCTGCAAAGCGTCCACACAGCGAGAAATACAAGCCATGCACATTGTCGAAACACAACATTTATATTAGGTGCGGAACTAAAACATAGAAACCCTGTTGGATACTAATAGGTCCAGAATAATATGGAAAGTCTTACGAAATTTTAAAAATATACATAATTCAATTAAATAAGATTTTATCATCTGTTATATACATTTAGTATTATAGTATAATTGTCTTTATTCCTTAGTACGACTGTTTAATTTTAATGACTCGCGTAGAAAATAACCATAGTAGGAATAATATAAGTAGGCCTACACATTACGTACACTTCTATATACAGTGCATTATCATTCTACAGCAACGTTTATATTTAGTGCATTATCATTCTACAGCAACGTTTATATTCAGTACATTATCATTCTACAGCAACGTTTATATTTAGTGCATTATCATTCTACAGCAACGTTTATATTTAGTGCATTATCATTCTACAGCAACGTTTATAAATTGTACATATTTATAAAACTGATTAAGACGTATTTTAAGTTTAGTTTCAAATTTTTTTTCCACTAATGTGTCTAACAAGGGTTATTAATTGATTTAAAGGTTAATGAATATAAGATTAGTATGGAGATTATTAAATCTAATTAGAAAGGGGAGAGCAGGGAATAAACACAGAAATAGTAAGAGTTGTGTAAACAAGGCTGGTTAACCAAGGCGGGATTCGAAATATGACTTTAACTTGAATCTACGAGACAAGTCAACCACCAATGCATGAGATTCAAGTTGTTATCATGTAATTTATATAAACTTTTATTTGCTTAGATTTCAAAGTAACTCACTATTATTTGGATTATATTCTTACAAAGTATTACTCTTAGAGATAAGAATAAAGTTAGTAAAAGTTTGGTTATTCTTGTCGGGAGAATCCAATCTTGCAATCTAGTCCCAAAGAAAGTTTTATTCCAAAAAGACATTTTGATTCATTCCTTCAAGGTTTTTTTTTAGGTACTTTCTCAAGTATTGCCACTCGACAATGCAACATTTCCTATACGCCCAAGAGCTCGTTCCAAGTGTGTGGTCATCCTGAAAAGACGCCAAGCAATTTCCACTGGTGAAAGGAAGTCTCTTGTCCGGGACATAGCTTACAAAAGCCTCCCACATCCATCCCCTAGCGCCCATCCCACCCTATACAATAGCCCGTAGGATGTTTTGTGAAGATATTACTCCAGAGCCTCTCTACAAATAATAACAAAACGATATTTGTATCAGCTCAATAGCCCGACTTAGTGCCTGGGGATACTTTCGACACTGGCGACTGAATTTTTACTTCTAACATACAGCACATATGTATTATCAGTGAATTCAGTTAGGAGATAGGCATGAGGAGGTATCTTAGATTATATATATATACATACAATAAAACCACGTTAGACCTAGTCTCGGTAGTCTGAAATTTCAGATAACACTGCTCGGAAAACCAGGAGGGTGGGGGGGGGAAGTTAGATGAAATATATCGCATTGGTTAACAAACTCAAAGCTAAAATAAAATTGTAAGAAACAGTGATATATGATAATAAATGTATAATATGACATATTGTAGTCAACACAATGTGTTTTCCTGTAACTGGAAATAATTACAGTACTTATCACCTGTTATATACCAGTTAAGTAAATGAACATTTGATAAGACTCATTCAACCGTAATTTAAACCTCGTGAAAATACTGTACTCTTGTAGTATCCCGGTTAATCCGAACCAAGCTTTGGTCCCAATTAGTCCGGATTAACGAGGTTCTAGTGTATATACATACATATATATTAATTCCCTTAGTGGAATCCGAGGTAATTTCAGCATAGCTCATAGCTCTGTATTGTTGAATTATTCGTTGAAGAAATTGTTTTTCCCTGTTCTACTACGAGGCTAGTCTGTAAGTCGTATTCTGATACTAAAAAGGTGTTCATAAAGTGGATATTGATGTTAATTTTCTTGGTAAAAATACATACGTATGGAGAATGGAAAGATGTTAGATAAATAATAACAATAATAATAATAATAATAATTATTATTATTATTAGCAGAACCGCGTCTTACTACCCGTTCGGGTTATACGCACTTACGCTAATGTGTAATGGTAGGGTGATTGTGAGATGAAATGGAGGACCTACAGTTTAACGTGGGATCCGAACCACGGTGGAGGCCTGGCATTCCTCACATTCACAAGTTGTGATTAATACACGTCTTGTCAGAGGTGAAGGAAGGNGAGGTGAAGGAAGGGTTTGGCAATCAGATAAATCTGTGCCGGGACCGAGGATTGAAACCTGGACCCCCAGCACAGAAGTCCGACACCTTACCCCCTAGACCGCCAGGTCACCAAGAATCTATCTAGCTCTGACCTCATCACCAGTGACCAACTGCAATAAGATCTTAACACTAAAAAGTACCATAGGAACTAAAATAGTTAGGTCTTGGCTACAGAATTATGCGTGGTTTGAATACACGTTTTATTAAGATACGTCTTGTACAAACTTGACGTCACTATAAAAAAATAAGCAAGTTCAGCACACTAATAAATTAGGTATTAAAATACTTGAGACCAGATATAAAGGCATAAAAAAGAGACACAGGAGTGACAAAAACAAAAACTCATTTTCTGTCCTGTTTTAAAAAAAAGTTAATAAATATAATAATTATTTTAAGCACAATTCGACACATTATGTTATTTCAGAGACCTAAATAAGTACTATAGCTATTTATTTTTTCACCGATTCGGCACCTCTTGTCGTGAGTATTACTTACCACAAAAACACTTTAAGGTACACCGATACGTATTCTAAAGTAAAAATACATATTTAAATAATCCGCTTACACACATTTTTCGATTACTTCTGATTAAATGTATAAGATTCAGTGGCATAGCTAGTATTATGAAGAAGGGAATACTGATAAAATTGTCTTACCTACTATATCTTTTACTAACTGTAGCTGACGTTTTAGTTAGTTATTCACTGATTTTTGTTTACGCTTAAGTCAGATTTCAAATGTCACACTAACAAAATAAATTTATCAGCACCTCCCCTTCAATTTAAAAAATTAGATGGACATAAGATGTATTTTAAATAATTTGTGCACGCACGTTACATATTAAATTCAGATTTAAAAATTAAAATTAAATAGTAATAATAATTTATAGGAAGGTTAAAAATTCCCAAACCGGAAAACCATAAGATTACGCATAGAAATACTATCATTTAAAAAAATTTAAGATCTATTTTTTTTAAATCACATGTTATGAATGTGTTGCCTTTGTAAGTGAAATAATTTATAGGCCTCTGTGGGTAAACATTTTAAAGTCGATCAGTACCAAGTAGCATGCCTGATTATCTTTCATAGAAATATTTTGTCGACAACAAACAAACATGTACCCCCTCCTTTGACTTGAGTTAAAACCGCAACGTTGCCAGGTATAAAAAAAAATCAAAACTGTTAAAAAAATATTGCATATAAATTTTATTATTATTATTATTATTATTATTATTATTATTATTATTATTATTATTATTATTATTAGCACCGCGTCTTACTAACCCGTTCGGGTTATACGCAAATATAAATTTAATAAACTCATATTTAGAGCCGAAGATATTTAGTTTAGCATTGTTTACGATATAACTGTTTGTTTATATGCATAATATTACGAGTAATACCAATTTATCGACAGACACCTTAGCTCAGTCGGTAGCGTGTCTGGCTTCTGAGAAAAGGGTCCCGGGTTCGATTCCCAGCATGGCCGAGAATTTATCAGTGATGGAAATATGGGTTTTTACTCTTTCGCAGTGATAAATTAACGTTTGGAGACTGGGTGCTGTGCCTGTCCTATATTATAAGACATAAGAAGCAACGACAGGCCTAGCTAGCCGGTAGTGGAAAAATATATATGGCTTGAATAAAAAAGTGACTCGGGCCGCAGACTAGAAACAGTCATGAATGTATTATATAAATACCGATTTATAAATATGTTAGTCCCGCATCTAAACGCAGACACAATTTGACAATTATGTCTAGACTATCTACTTCTAGAGGTCAAGGGCGGTGGCCCTGGAGTAATGATAGAGGGGTGGGGTATTATGTATATGCTCGCTTTGCTCGTTTGGGGATCCGCCCCCAAACCCCCAGTGAGTTTTCTTTTCAAGTTGATGTTAACTAATGTAATTCCAGCGTTGTTTTGAACGTAACGACTTAAAGTTACCGGTATTGTATTGTATTTTTCACACCCTATTTTAGTTTTTCCACACTTATAGGGCAGCGAGAATCATCAGATTTGGCACGTTTATGGAAACTTGATGTGCCAATATGCCTGCCAAATTTTATGATTCTAGCTGTCACATAAGTGTGTCAGAAAATTAAAAAATTTGTGGAAAATGTGCAAAATGTACCTAAAATAAAAAAATCTAGTTCTATCTTAGGATGGAGATACGACAAAAAGTAATAGGACCAAACTTGTGGATCTCGCCAAATCCGTGGCTGCTGGTACAATCCGTTTTTTGATAGGTTTTACCGTTTAGCCACAAAAGACCGCCAAAGAAACAAAGAAAGGTCCGCGCCGACTTTAAAGTTGCTTCGCCATTTTAAATTTTTTTTCGGGGTTAAAATTTTTTTATTTTAATTTTTTGGAATTTTCCCGTCGGTTACAGGCTAGAAGCTATAAGTGTACCAAATTTCAAGTTTCTAGCTGATCTGTAAGTGGGTGAACATTAATGTCAGTGAGTGAGTCAGCCATGTGGCTTCATAGTAGTATAATAATATAATATATATAATTTTTTTTAGCATCTAGTCTTACTACCCGTTCGGGTTATACACTTAAGTAATAATTTCGCTAGTTATTGTTAGGGATTAAGAGGGTTATACTTAGAAGAAGTATACCCGCATTTGCATGAATAGAAAGTAGAAAACCATATACGAAAAAAAACTCTCAGTACACACAATCGGGATCGAACTCCTGACTTCTCGTCTTTGGCAGTCTATTCTATTGCGAGAGTAGCATCTTAGGCCATGTGGCCACCGAAACGACTAGTTACATAAAAATGAACTTGATTTCAAGAGAAAGTCAATAATATTCTGTTCATAGTTTTAAAGTAAGTATTTTTTCTATTAAACATTTTCTTAATATTAGTACAAAAAATAGATTTGTGTTAGCTATTACATAATATTAAAATATAAATTTATAAATTAATGTTATGTTTAAAATGTATTTATAACAGGAATTGAATTCCTAAGCTTGGTCAGGCCTATATCTAAAAGTATAAATTAACAGATCGATAGTAAATTACTTTTTACTAGCCATGACCCGTTTAATTAAAGGTACTAAAAGGGTAACGCATAAGGTCTTGATGACGAAATTTACTACACCTATC
>CABFWB010000256.1:0-10839 GCA_902151455.1 Timema bartmani
TGTCTTACTAACCGTTCGGGTTATACGCTTATATACTAATTACGCCGGTGGTTTTAGGGAACATAAAGATTATATTAATATGAAGTGTAACTGCACTTGCGTGGAGAAAAATTGAGAAACCATTTTGGAAAAACTACCATCAGTACACCCAGCCGAGATTCGAACCTCGATCTTAAGGGGTTTAAGGGGTAATAACTCAGTAATAATACATGTTTGAATCGGTGTGCAGTCCATCTAGAAACCTACTTATTTTAATATTTTTACAAGAATTTGCAAAATTCCCTGTGTTTTCCAGACACAGAAAATTCCTGGTATTTTCTCGCTTATACAGGTGCGTGGCAAGCCTGATTTATCTAGAAAACAGCAAAATTGGGATCATTAAAAAAAATGTTGCTTTAAAATATTTGTTTATAAATTTTGTAGTATCTTTCAAACGTACGGTAGGACTGTTTCATTTCCTCACCAAGATGCGATGCTTGGGTTCGAACTGTGTTACCTACCTAAGTTAGGCGTTATCCGTGAGATGAGACGGGCTCTTAAATGTAGAGTAGGTCTACACCTGACTTAGTAGATTTATTTACAAATGGGTTAAATAAAATGTTCCCTTCCCCCAACCCCACCTGACATTTGGCATAGATCAGATCCAGTTTGTTAAATTGTTTTTCGATTTCAAGCTTTCACAACTTTGGCCAGGCCATATTATATTATATTTTTCATCAAAATATGATCAGACATATTTCAAGTTATGAAAAAGATAAACGTCGGAAGGAGAGGAATGAGGACGGTCTAGAGAATTACAATGAAATGGGTGACCTGGTGGTCTAGTGGTAACGTGTCAGACTTCTGTGCTTGGGGTTCCGGGGTTCAATCCTCGGTCCCGGCACAGATTTATCTAATTGCCAAACCCTTCCTTCTCCTCTGACAAGACGTGTATTAATCACAACTTGTGAATGTGAAGAATGCCAGGCCTCCACCGTGGTTCGGATTCCACGTTAAACTGTAGGTCCTCCATTTCATCTCACAATCACCCCACCATTACACATTAGCCTAAGTGTGTACAACCCGAACGGGTAGTAAGATGCGGTGCTAATAATAATAATAATAATAATAATAATAATAATAATAATAATAATAATAATAATAATAATAATAATAGAAACCAACGATAAAGAAAGAGATCTATCAACATGGAAAACTAGAAAGAGAAAGATTGATAGTAAGAGTACAAGAGAGAAAAAAGAGAACCCTTATAGGGCCCTTACACGATCAGTCTGACTGTCAGTATGCATCAGTATTTACAACAAGTCCGTACACGGTCAGTATTTCCTTCAGTCTCAGTAGCAAACATAGACTGCACACGCCATTTTCCTATCATCCATGTTGTTGCAAGGTGAGTACAGGAGCTGAGACTGAAACAAATAATGACGCAAATACTGACCGTGTACGGTCTTGTTGTAAATACTGATGCATACTGCCAATCAGACTGTCATTCTTAGGACTGACAGTACGATTGATGTTGTGGGGGCCCTAAAAGAGACAAGAAAGAGAGGGTGAGGTAAAGTAAAGCACTATGATAATTTGACAGATGGACGGCACAGATGCTGTATGGACCAACACAGGGCTTATATCTCCGCATCTCCAAGGGAAAGGGGAGTGGGGAAGGGGGAGGATCTGTCCAAACTGAGGCTTATCTCAGACCAAGAATCTGCCGGTCACCGGCTCCACGCCTAGTAATAAAACAAATGAGCCCACGGACCCGAAATTCAATCGGAGATAGCGGACAGAGTCCAACCGTGATTGGGGATACAAGGGGTATCTACCCCCCCCCCCTTCCCTGATTGATAAACACAATTTGTTATAGAGTTATAACACTTTTATTTGTTCTTAACTTCCCAAATGAATGCGTCAGTAACAAATAAGAGCGGCATTGCTTCAATATATTTTTGTATTTTTTCTTTCTAGCTAGGGTCTTGGAACTCGAAATAAAGACAAATGAGTTATGACAATCGTATTGACGTGTCTATAAGGCGCATGCTCGTGTGATAGAAGAAGGGTGAGGAGTAGTAGTAAAGAAAAGGGGTGGGGGACATGGAGAAGAAATCACTTTTATTGTCGGTGGCTTTCAACATTCATTTTTATTAACTCAAGACGGAATTTAAATACAAAACCTCGGGGAGGGTTTTTTAAACTTGATTCTGAGTAGGTTGGTTGGAAGGAGAGAAGAAACGGGCAGCGCCGCTAGCTTCAAGCGGCGTCTTTGAATACTAAAAAGATAAATATATAGAGCCGTGTAGTACTAAACTAAGCGTAATCAAGTTAGAGGTTAGACACTCCTTCACAAACCTTAACAAGTAAAGCTATTAATGTAGGTTATTTACGATGTCAAGGGTTAAATATTAGTGTTTTATTTGCAGCTAGAAAATATAAATAAATAAGCTAATCACTATTATATTTATGTAGAACTTGTACGAAGTTAAGATTAAGGCCACACAAACATCTTTTTTTTTATAATAATGACAATACAAAGAAACTGTAGTCCACAACCAACATAATATTCCATCTACATAGTCCGTATAGATTGCTCTGTCCACACAGTCCCAAGTACTGCGTAGAAATTGGATTTACTTACACTTTATTCAGGACTGCCATTACGGACGGCTACGGAGAGCCAATCACAGGTAGACAAGCAAATAAATAATGATATGCTATAATATAACAAACTCCTCAATTTTAGTTTATGAAGCGGTCATCATTTTCTAAAAGTATCGATTTTATTCCGTCTATTTATTTCCAAACGCAATCTTTAGAAAACCTTAATATATTCAGGACTCCGCTGTTTTAACTAAAAATACCAAACAGACATAAAGATTGTGAAGATGTTGATTGTGTTTATATAACTTGATTGAAATGTTTCAGTTCTAAGAATTTTATTAGACAAAGTAATATGCTTTTCCATTGGAAATAAGGACATAGAAAGGTGGGAGGGTCCCCTTAAAGGGGAATCCACAAATACATAATACAAACAGAATGTTTAAGTTTTTTACTCTTACTACAGTTTTAATTGTATATGTCATCAACTAAATTTTAATTGATGAATATTTCAATATTTACCTTCAAGATACACCTTGTAAAGCTTCCGGTTGTAGGATTAATTCTGTAAGCATTTCAAATAATCTAGGCCTACTTCTTTTCTCATTCATTCATATGGTAATGAAAACCAAATGACGTTTCTTGAAATGAGCCGAGTCAGTAGGTCCAAGAAAATGAGCCAAACATTTTTGCTATCACCTGTAAAATCCTACTTGAGGAGCTGTACTCCTGATTTCGAACAGTCCTGATTGCGAACATGAGATTTTTGATATACGGGGAGGAGTCAAGATTACGGACACGCCATGTTGCTATGCCATCCCGCCCCTAATTTGATAATAGGGGCGTCCCACAGGGGCCTGGCAGTCGTATGTTTTTTCAGCCTCGCCAGTCTTAATTTAACTAAATTACATTGAGTATTTAAGTGGCCATAACATTTTTGCCTTGTTCGCAATCAGGATAAAACCCAAGAAGAATCGCCCCAAGAAAAGAGTAGTTTAAATAAGAGAACAACTGTCAGTAGTGGAGTTTGTAGCTTATTAGGTAGGTTTACTACCCTTCCCCTCTTCCATTATACCAACGTACCCCCAGGGGTACATGCCAGGAAGTCTGGGGGTACGCGAAAATATTTGAATTGTGGCGGAAAGAGCTACATTTGCCAGCAGTGTAAGACAAACGATAAGTCAAAAGTTAAGAAATTAACTAAACTAAATGGTGAGGGGTAGTGTGGGTTTTATTCTATGTATGACCTTAAGAAAATTATTTCGATTTCAAAAATAAAATAGATTTTTTATAATTATTAATAAATTAATTCGTTAAATGTGCTAGTTTTTGTTGTAACATTTGCTTTTTAATTGTAAAAATATATGCCCTCTTTGTTTTTTAATCCCATTAGTAGCCCATTTATTTTCAGTTGCAACAAATAAATCAGAAATAACTACTATCGTAATGATTAAATATTTTGCTAAAAAACTAAGAGCAAAATTTATGGAAATGGGCTGCCAATGGGTACGCAAGTGAAAGAAGTTTGGTAACCGCTGTGTTAGAGCATTGGTGGACCGGGCTGCTGTAGTGATCCTACCGTGGAGTTACTGCACTCTGTTGTTTGTTGCACCTAAATCTTAGGGTTCGGCCAGACTTGCCAGCGAGCGAGCGCGTGATTAGCAGATAACTCGATAGTTGTTGACGAGGTTCGACTCTTGGCTCAGTGAATTGAGGATGGTTTGTGACAAGTGATTTGTTGTTGTGGTTTTTCCATCCTCTATCCGTGCTAATGGTGATTCTTATTTATAAATGCCTACTTTGATAATAGTGGAAGTATTTTTATGGTCCTACCAATTAAATTAGGCCTTTAACAGCAAGTGTGCTAAACCCATCGATAATAATAAAAATGTTAGAATGAGAAGTTTTCCTAGCACTCAATGAACCAACATACAATAATATTACTTAGCGCCTGTAAACTAAACTGTACCGGCTCGAGCGCGCGCACTTGAAAATTAGAACCAGTTCTATCTTTCAAGCGAGCGCGCTCGCTCCAGTCTGGCCACCTCTAATTACAACCAATGTGTTCTATTTTATTTTTTAGTCGCTCACTCAACCAGTCTGACCTTACCCTTAAACTACGCTTCAAAGCAGCATTCATTTGCGTGTGCTGGGGAGAGGGAGAGGGAGAAAGTGAGAAATTAATTTAGGAAAAAAACACACAAAAAACTGACCATCCCCAGCCGGAATTAGAGCCCTGATTTCCGCCGTCACCAGCAAACTAGACCAGAATGACATTTAGCCTGCGTGCCTGCACTCTACTGCTATCATAACAAGACTAAATCTCGGTGCATGTGTGTGAGTGAATGTATGCGTGTCTTGTGAAAGGGGTTGAGGATAAGAGAGGGGGGTGGGGTGTGTGGAGACACAGCATTTTGTCACGGGGACCTCCCACCTGGTTTGGTCCTGGATTACAGGACCAGGAGAAGGACCGGACCTCCCGCGCTCACAGTGTGCGCGACAGTCTCTAGAAACCCACGAGATGGATCTCTTACACGCGGCCTTGTCGTGGTTGGTAGGGAGGGGGATTAGGAGGGGGAGGAGGGATTACAATCATTATTTGTTGTTCGGTGTTTTCATGGGACGGTCTTGTGTAGGGTGGAATGGAGTGTATGTCTGTTGGTATAGTAGATATTTTGGTATGAACATACTTTTAAGGAAATACAACCACATATATTTTTGCGATCGACTACAATTTTTTTTAGCACCACATCTTACTACCCGTTCAAGTTATATGCTTGTATACTAATTACGCGAATGTTTTTAGGGATTAGGGATGCTATATTAATAGGAGTTGTACCTAAATTTGCGTTGAGTGAGAGTGGAAAACCACTTTGGAAAAAAAACCTTTCAGTACACCCAACCGAAATTCGAAACCTTGATCTCACCGTCATCGTCAGTCTAGTCTACTGCGCGAGTGGCACCCTAGACCATGCGGCCACCAAAGCGGGTAGCTTAAAATTATGTTACTAAATTAGTCATGTTATTTTATAGATAATGATGACATCTATTAAAAGTGACAGCTGCAGATCACATGACCTTACGTATGAATATAATTATTATAGTTAATTTGGTAAATTTTGTGACTGTCAAAAATGTTTCAGTTTATTTTATTAATTTAGTGTAATATTCTAAGCACAATAATATCAACAGTTCTTGGATATCTGTCTTGAGCATAGAGGCATTTAACTAGAAATTTTTTAAATAAAAATAAAAAGTAATATTCAAATTCCCCGATGATAATTACAAATTAATATCCAAGAACTGTTGATATTACCACGCTTAGAAAATTAAATAAAACCGTAGCTACAGAAGGAATATTTTATTTATTTTGCCCAAAAACGTTATTTTAATTACTATAATTTATAAACAATACAAAACTGCGTTCCCTTACATCATAACATATTAGCCTTCTCCCCCTTACACAAATAATTAAAATGAAAAAAAAAACTTTTCTCCAATCAATTGTATTTGGTTTTTGTGACACGTAAAATAATAATTTATTTAATAAAACCTAAAACTAGCTAGATATATATGGGTAAAATAATGCTCAGTGTGTTAGAAATAGGGCAACTTACATTATGAATTATAGTTCTATAAAACTGAAAATAAAGATTACGTCATGTCTTACCTACAAAATATAAAAAACTGTTTTGAAAGCCACTTCAGTGACCCAATAGTCTAAGGCCGCCACATGTGGCGAATTGGCCGTAAAGTGTGAAGAATTTGAACTATGCACACTCTCACAGTAAAAGAAACTTTTTCCTGATGGCTTATGCTGATTGTAACTTGATATTTCCTGCATATCATTGGAAGCATTCCGCTTTTTGAATGATTCAATGACGCAACACCGCCATCCAATACTTCCCTTTACCAATACTACTTCGTTTCATCTCTGCATTCAGATAAAAGGATAGTCAACAATAAATTGTCTTACATTATCAATTCAAACAATTTTCCTCATTTGCGTCTTAGACAGTTGTAAATGAGTACCTTGTCAAAGTGTACATGACTTGAGTAAAATTGTTCTAAGAGAGTGTGCTATTTTAAATGTTCGTTTGGGCAATATATTTTCTCAATTTTTACAAAGTGTGGCGAATTTCACTTCTCATTAGCCACATCTGTGGCTACATTGAAAATTATGTCGCCCACCTCTGGTCCAAGCGTCCCTCTCGTGTTAAGTAAGAGTGGTCTGCTGATGACGGGTGGATCGGGTCTACTGAGGATGGTTTTCCCACTCTCCTTCCACGTAAATGCGTGTACATTACTTTTATAATACCTCCTTCATCCCTATCCGATAAGATTAAATTACCATATATGTGTCGTGTATAGCCTGAATAGGTAGTAAGACGCGATGATAAAATAAAATTTTAAAATTTAAAAAATTAAGGCACTCAGGAAAAAAAGTGTTGGGCTTTCATTCCTCCTTAACCAACACCACCAACAATGGTTTGTTAGGATTTGGTTGTTGAAAAGATAATAACAGAGTACAGAGAAAAAGGGAAATGCTCAGTAGAAGGCCTGTGAAGCGATTAGATGAAGACCACGTGGTTGGATTCCTGTGTCTAAAGTTTGATTCACATATTTGTCCAAAATCGAGAGCAGAAACTGCTTGAGTGGCGCAGAAATTCACACGATGTATGTTCACCCATGATGCATTGCAACACAAACTTAAAACTAATTCAATTTAAGGGAAAAATTACGACCTGGACACAGGAATCGAACCCAGGAACTTTCGATTCCCGTGTCCAAGCAGACATTTTTCACTTATTTGAATTTGATTCATCCTGTGAGTAGCCATCACATATCAGTTTGTGATACACATGAATTAATAAAATATAGTAACAGCTGATGAGCAACATATTTTATTTTCCAGTCGATAAACACATATTTTATGTTTAATATCAAGAGGAACGCTTTAAAACTACTGTATCGTGTCGTGAAACAAATAAAAACAGAACAAGAACGACACTAGTGCCTTCCATTTAACGGGTTATTTAAAATTATTTCAAAACAGTAGATGCAGCTGTCTGCCTTTATCTTGCTTTGCAGGCGCATGCGCACTGATGAGTCGGTTGGTTTTGAAATGTGACTGAGTCTTTCAAGCTGATATTGTCAAGCAGAATAAAATCGCGCCGAACGGACAACGCCAATGAAACAGAAATATTTTGATTGGTTTAGAGGTCGTCACGTGATTACGTTTCTGCTCTACTCTTTTTTTTTCAGTTGTGTGTCACTTTTCAGCCTCATGCAATAAAGTTAATTTTTACTTACCCAAGAGTCATAGTTTGCAAACTATCTCTTATGACTACAGATTGGAACAATAATAATAATAATGCGAGTGTACTCACCCCATTCTGCATCCGTCGCAGCAAGAACACCAAGGAGCCACCGAGAACAGAAATAAAAAGAAGATTACGTTAGTAGTCGCACAGATATGAACGTGTTAAAATATTCATAAAACCATTTATATCTGAGTTGATAGCAGATTGGAGCTTTGCTCCTCGGCCAATCGAATCAGAGGCGAACACGTGACTCAATCAACGTATCTCCAACCGATTCCCTTATCAGAGTGGGCAGGGTGACCGTCTCTATGCCTAGATGACCTCAGTTCGACATCAGATGGTGTTTAAATAAATATTATGTGTGTATGAAGGCTAGTGCTTTTTTTTTAGCACCACGTCCTACTGCCTGTTCAGGTTATACGCCTATGTACTAATTACATTAATTGATTTGGGATGAGTAAGGCTTAATTTAGAAGAAATGCACCCGAATTTACGTGTCTTCGGCAGTCTAGTCCAACACGAGAGGAGCGCGTTAGACCACGCGGCCACCGAAGAGGGCAATGCTATTGTTAAAAAATTAAGGTTAATGCAGAGAGATATAATTAGGTGTGTGGTAGAACAAAATATAACTCCGATTATATGAATTTTGAAGTCACCGAATCCCCACAACCAAGACATAATCCCCCGTCTACCCCCTGAATCAGACCACGTTGTTCTTATTCCTATCCATTACTAACCTATACATTTATAATAATATTTATTCATTGTCCATGTTTCATCCGGTTTGAAAGGTTTTTAGTGGATAATAATTCGTATTTTCTTTAGGTCAACCATTCAAATTTGTCGATTTTTTTTTTACCCACCTTCGTCAAGAATCAATATGAATCACGGCCGGGTGTATTGAGGGTGTTTACACACATATTTGTTTCCCTAGAACCACGTCTTACTACCCGTTTAAGTTAGCTTATGCACTAATCACTCTATTATGTTAGGGATGACAAAGGTTGAATGTAGAGGAAGTGCACCCGCATTTACGTAGAGTTGGAGTGGAAAACCATTTAGGAAAATAAAACCTCAGTTCACCCGACCGGGATCGAACCCCAATCTCACCGTTATCAGCAGCCAGTCTATTGAGAGAGTAACGCCTTAGACCATGTGGCCAACGAAGCGTGTGTCCAAATATATAGATAAGGTCAAAGGGATATGAACGAGGAAGTTAGCATTTAAGAGGGAATATGCCAAATTTGCGTGGCGGGAAAGTGGAAAACAATTGATTAAAAAATCGCCCTCATTACAACCAACCAGGATTCGAGTCCCGATCACCCCGTAACCGGCAATCCAGGCTAACTCGAGTGTGATACGTTAGACTATTCAACCAACGATGTGGTTTAGATATTGATTGACTCATCCAGTTGAGGCTAAATTATCTTGTTACTTAACAAATCTACATGGTGCCGCTTGAACGACAACAACAATAATCTTTTTTATATAAAAAAAAGTATTAGCAAATTAATGTATGACTAGCCTAAAAAGTACTTTAAGGTGGGGATGTAGGGAACGCGGGAAAAGGCTTGTGTTTTTGCAGTTTTTAGAGCAAAACTTTTTTTAACCAAAATAAATAAAATATTGCTCCAGTAGAAACAAAAATAGTTTAATTTTCTTCACATGGTGACCTCAATAGTTGTTGAATATTTATCATGAGCATAGCAGCATTAGACGACAAACTTTTTAAATGAAGAGAAAAAGTTGTCAATAAATTTCAAGACACCCTTAACAGATATTCAAGAACTGTCAAGGTCACCATGCGAAGAAAATTAAACACACTGTTTCTACTGGATAATTTTAACACTTTAAAATAACTCACCTTTTCTCACGTCCCCCTACACTCCCACTTTAAGAGCCTACTTAAAACAAAACAAAAATACAGCCAAAAACAGTCATCAAACATCTAGTGTATAAAGATCTTCGATGTATGTCCGCTGGTTCAACTACAGTCCAGTTTTCAAAGGAAGGGCTTTTTAGAAAATACAAACATGCACATTTTATTTTCGATCAAAATTGATAATAAAATTTTACCAACTTATAGTTGTTATTTTATAGGTATTGATACTATCTACTAAAGGGGACAGCTGTAGAGCAAATTACTTGACATATGAATACATGAAAGTAGATATAGTAACTTTTCTAGCTGTACAATCTTTCCTATGAAAACCGGACTGTAGGAGATTCATGTCGATCCAATCACATGATTATAAAATGCACGATAAAAGGGTCATCTGAAACTCTATACCCGACGTGTTTTATTGCCGGCAATTCTCTCTGCACAGAAGAGGAAAGTCCGCCGTCCATACAAAGTTTTCAAAGTCAACGTCCGCTTGACACGTCCATTACGGACTAGAATTACCAGGGAATGGACAAGGGAGGACACGGACGAGTAAGATCCTGATCGTATCAGATGGAATCCGATCCAACATCGGCGAATCGCTGAACTAAGTCTTGACGTCATAAAAACACAGATCGAGGCGATAGGAAAGAAAGAGGAGGGGAGGATCACAGTACTACGTGGACTTTAATGGTAGCTTACTGATAAAAACTACAGAGTATTTAATATACCATATGTACACCCTATTTCAAAGCTATTTTGTATGGCGGGCTGCATCTTCGCTTGACACACCTAAACACTCAAAGAACTCCCACACTAAGGGCCAGTTTCATAGTCAAACTTAGTGCACCTCAAGTGCGGATCGATACCAAACACAAAACGACAGTGTACGAAATAGAAAGCGAAGGAATAAAATGAGCAGTTAACCCTGCGTGGCCTCTTGTTTACCTGCTGATAACACTTCCCCTCTTCCTCTGACAAGTTTACACACTCGCTATATTATTATTATTTACACCTGGACCATATTAACTTGCATTTTAAAAG
>CABFWB010000256.1:11046-23853 GCA_902151455.1 Timema bartmani
CCCCCCCCCCCTTGTTTGCTATTCTAGATAGACAAATAGGTAATACTTCCACAGAATTTTTAATATATATAGTAGGGTAAAAAATACAGTTATGGATCACTTCTTAGAGGCGACGTTGCCAGATCGATGGCCCACCCAGTTCGGTAGTGTTGCCACGTCTACGCCCCACCTAGATGGCCTCTTCCTTCACCCTGTAGCTAATGAGTGTCAAGCTCCTCTCCTTCCCCCCTATGGGTTCAGCCAGTCTGACAAGCGTGCAAGCGACTGGGTGGCCAAACTGTCGAGTGAGCAAGCAAGCACGTGATTAGTAGATAGCTCTCAATAATTGTTGACGAGGAGGCAAAGGTTCGAATCTTGGCTCAATGAACTGAGGGTGGTTTTTGACCAGTGATTTATTGTTGTGGTTTTCCCATACTCTCTCCACGCTAAAGGTGATTATTATTGTAAAGGCCACTTTGATTATAATATTAAGTATTTTAACATATCAGTTTTAAATATATAGGTATGGTTTATGATCTTACCAATTAAATTAGGCCAATAGTAACAAGTATGCTAAACCTATCGATAGTAATAAAAATGCCAAAATGAGAAGTTTTCCTAGCACTCAATGAACCAACAACATACAATAATATTGCCTAGTGCCTGTAAGCTAGACGGTTGAAGGTCGAGCGCGCAAGCTTGAAAAATAAAACCAGTTCTATCTTCCAAGCGCGCGCGCGCGCTCGCTCGCTCGCTCGCTCCAGTCTGGCCATCTCTCATTACAACCAATGTGTTCTATTTTATTTTTTAGTCGCTCTCTCGCTCGCTCGCTCCAGTCTGGCCACCTCTCATTATAACCAATGTGTTCTATTTTATTTTTTAGTCACTCACTCGCTCGCTCAGTCTGACCATCCCCTAAGCCTTACCCCCCGTACTACCCCCCGTAAATATCTGGAGATTTTTTTAGACAATATTTAAAATATCCATTAATGATTTAAATAAATATAATCAAATAGCTAGTAGCCTACATACCTACATTAGTTGGTACGCGGATTAAACGTCAGGATCTTCTGTTCTAGTTAATATTCCAGTGTCAAGGAGGTCAGGGTTTGAATTCTAGATGGATTTGTGACGGTGTCACAAACATGGACAATTAAAAACAATCCTACACGGAGTAATATGGGCCTGTACTCACCAACAGCCTGTTGAGCGGTCCTACTCGACGACTAGTCGCACACACACACGTTCCCGAGAAAATCCCGATCGGCACTAAAAGTGGTGCAAGTGTCTTCAGTTTAACTTGGATTATGGCCCCGCCCACAAAGAAGATAGTCACTGGCTTGATTCGAGCAGTTCCGGTTTCCTTAAAATAAAGGTTATTAGCGCTATCTATAATTTCCCAGAGCTTCACCTTTGTCCCACCCAGGGCGTTGTTCGCCTCCTTTCGTTTGTTTTCCCTTCCCCTTGGATCCCCCCTTTCTGAGGCAATATCGACGCCTGGAATTGTATAAAATAGGCTGTCTGGTTCAACTCCTCACTAACTATTCCACTGGCTTTGCCAAGGTGAGGGCTTCGACTTACGTCTCTTCGGAGACCTTTAATTACTATTCAAAATTCCGTTTGGACTATATTATGGGGGGGAATCTTTTTCTAAATTACCTTCTGGACTTTACTTTCAGGAATATAATTTAGTTTATTAATGATGGGTTTCTAAGTGGTATATCCACGGATTGCTTTAAATTAACTTTAGGTTTTGTCAGCGCGCTCTAGGCGCAAGCTCTCTCGCCTTAACTTGGGGTACATTCAACTAAGTTGTAAAAATATATGTTATTGTAGGCAACGATAAATCTGATTGCTTTTGGTGCTTTAATATTAAATATTAAACATAGGTGTACTCCATTTCCTTTGTTAGCGCATGTTAAGTTGAAACTGCTATTGGGCACCTTTATTGTATTCTGAATATCAGGTTTTTGGTATCGTTGTATCTTTGACCTTTATATTGGGAGCGCGGCTCCATAATTAAAATTAAATGTTCATGGTCTTTATGTTTATACTTTGATGTGTAGGTTTCGTCTCTTAGACGCCGTTTACAGTTATATAACTTATAAAATATTGTTGGGATGAACTGTTATATGATATAGGTTGTTTAAACTTGGCTCTAGCCGGCACTATTGAGAATTAAATAGAATGTTTGTAGGCTGTGGATCTTGCCCACTATCTTTTTCATCTAATGCATAGAAGCGAGGAATTTGCTTGCTCAAAGTAAATTGTTTGATTATTTGGGAAGTATAGTGTATAGGTTTACCAACCTTAGTTTTGGTCAAAAGGAGAATGTTCGCAAGCGAATATTGTACTAGTTTATAACATTAGTCTTGTTTTATATACAGTTGGATGTACAGTCTGTTCGAACCCAGTTTTGAGATAATATACAAACTAATACTCTGATTGAGTTATAATTAACTGTCTTTGAAAGTTACTGACATGTCGCAAACTCTTATTGTATAGCTAGCTAGGGCTTAGCTCAATGTTCAATGTTGAGTGATGAATTCTTAGGTTGTATAAAAATTGTTTGTTAGAGTCAATGCGAGATAGTTGTATATCCAGGGAACCATACGATTGAACCTTGGAACTTGGTATCCGCGGGTCGGATCTCATTTCATGAATAAAAACTTTAACTTTAACTTTAACTTTAACTTTAATTTTGCGACCTTTGGGTCATGTTTTGCAGAGTATCTCCTTTTTGAATTATGTTTGGTAACTTCGATTACTACATTGTATAACAACTATGTATTTAATATTATTGTTTCAATTATTAAATTTATCCATGTTATCTCTTGTATCACTTCTACCCTCCAGCACACTTCCTGAGTTAAATAGAGAAAGGGGTAAAGATGGTACAGATTTACAGATGGTTTCTAGTATTCCATTTACACAAACATGGCTGCATTTTCTCAAAATTGTATATTTCCCATCCATCACCCACTAGCGTGATTAAAATGTACATAGTCCAGACGGCTAAGCAAGACGCGCTGCAAAAACAAAACAAGGCCTATATAATATATCTAAGCAAACATATTTATATTGTCTGTGGCCCACAACACACCCCGAGTTTATGAATCTGGCCCTTGTTGAACTAATTTGAGTTTGAGACTAGTGGCTTAAACAATTCAACCACCGAAACGGGTTTTTAATATAATTAAATCCGACACTCTGTTCATGATTTATATATTCAGTATATTTAAGTATTTGTGAGTTAATTGTGTTTAGTAAGCGGATCACAATGACTTTTTTTTTATATATCTCTAGTTTACTTGAAAGTTCATAAGTCCATGGATCCCATAAGTTGTATCATTAGTGAAAAGTACGCAATGCAAGGGGAAAGGCAAACCCCGAAAAAGGAGGGAAAAAAATCAGAAAAGGCCACACTTTGCTTTGATTCACGAGAAGCGAAACCAACCCCTACCCCTCCCACCTTACTTACCCCTCTTTCCAATGTAAAAAAAAGAGGCGGGGGAATAGTGTTTTCTGAATCATATAAAAAAAAACTATTTCATCACGACTAATACCTACCTCTGTGTTAACTAGAGTCATTGAGCTTTTTAATCCGGATTTTACCCTCTCTGCCTCCGTGTCCATCTGAGGAGAAAGTTGTTTTTTAAAAAATACATCAAAGTGCACTTTGACAGCGCATCGACTCGGACACCCGAGGCATGTAATGCTAGTCCGAACTGTGACGAAAGTAGGCCTACCGGAATGAAACCACCCGCTGTAAGCCACGTCAACGAGGAACTGCTTGCTAGAGCCGCTTCACCACATGAAACAAATATAATTTATTATTTTTATATTATTATTATTATTTTATCACCCCGTCCTACTACGGTGTACGCAAATAAAGATAACTACTCTACTGGGGCAGGGATGAGGAATGAAGCATTTTAGAGGTTATTTGCCCGCATTTGCGTGGAAGGAGAGCGGGAAATCATTTAGGAAAAACTATCCTCAGTATAAATGACCGGTATTAAAACCCCGATCTCCCCCTCATCTCCAGAGCGACACCTTAGACCATTCGGCCACTGAAGCGGGTTACATGCTTTACTAAATTATTACATTAAAAATGTAACAAAATATACTTTTTAGTTGATCTGCTTGAGTGTTTACATGAGCTAAGGCGTCGAGATCACAATGAACTGGATTGACAAAGGCAATAGGGGTTCAAGACCCGGTCGGGTGTACTTAAGAATGTTTAATTTCGTAAATGTTTTCCAGCTACCTCTTAGTAAATGCGGGTATATTTCATCTCAAACTCTACCGTCCTCACCCCTATTCCATTAGTTTAGTTAATATATGCGTGCAAATCGAGCGAGTAGTGAGACGCAGTGGAAAAAAACAAACTTTCATGTATGCATACGCCCAGCTTAGTGATCAGCGGCTATAGTTTATTTAATTGACGTGAGAACCAGCTTCGGAGTGCCCGCGGACTAAGCGTCAAGCTCATATATTCTGGTTTTGACGGTGACTGGGAAATCGGGGTTAAGAGTTCCGGCTGAATGTGCCAAGGGTGTGATTTTCACTAAAAGTTTTCCCATTCTCTCTCTAAGAAAGTATCTCTAATCTTCCTCTAAATTCCAGTTCATTCTTACCCCAACAGTTTAAATATTCGGACAGCCCAGACGGGGTAGTAGGACACGATGAATAAAAAAAATAAAAACTCCATGGCGTCAGCCCGCAATCGAGGCATACCGACCAAGTGGCTGTCATCTGTTGGCGGAGATAGTACCAACTTCTTTCGGATAGAGGTTGTTATGGTGTCCAGCCGTTAGTCTCAGCTTTCTAGACCAGAGCCGCTACCTCTACATTCAAGTAGCTCCTCATGTGTCCACAAGAGGATGAGTTGATCCCGTTCAAGTCTCACACGGTAAAATTGTTTCATGCGCGTCAGTAAATATAAATAACTAGTGGATTGTTGCAGAGATGGCTCCAGATTATCACACTAGCGGCTAAAATGTATTCAAAACTCGACTTTTTAGTCAAAAGTTCACTCGTCAAAGGCTATCAACCTTCCATAGATTTTGACCTTTAGGTGTTTTAGCGTACGGCAATACTAACATCCAGTTCAGTCGCCTGTATGTAGATTATTCGCCGCTCTGGTGGCACAGAGCGTTGCTCAGGGTACACCTATTGAGGTTGTCCACACGTCGTGCTCACAATGAGATGAAGTGATAATAGTGAATATGGAGGTGTGGACCAGTGGGAGTCTTAAACATAACTTAAGCCTAATTTACCAGCCCCTGGTGACAGTTGGGATGATTACTTTTAGAGAAAAAATACCCAAGACCCGAGAATCGAGCCCGGTACTCTTAGGTTCGTAGTCAGGTGCACTGACTTCTACACCGCGGGGCCGGATACGGCGAGAACTGTAAAAGTACCCCTCACCCAGTTCTCTAAGTCAATCTCATAACTAACAGTTTTGTGTGGGTGGAACAGTACATTTAATTATTTTGCAAATTATATAAATTAATACAAAGAGAAATATTTTATTTGCCGATATATAATCTTACAAAAATCATGGTTTACATGGTGATGTAAACAACGAATGAACGTACAGATAAGCCACTGCCCATACAAAAGGAAAATATGGATAATTTTCAGAAAAATCTAGGGTTTTTTTTCACACACTAGCCTTAAAAGCCTTAAGAGTGCTACAGTTAAGCACTGAGACACATTGCAGACGTTTAGAAATTCCATATAATTTAAAAAAGTTGTTTGATATATTTTATTAATTTCGCCTTCAACAAAATGTAGACGAAAATTACCAGCAGGTTTCTGACCAGTTAAAAAGTTTGAATTTTGAGTTAAAGTTAGAAAAAAAAAAAATTCAACGGCGCTTTACGCGAATATATGTACTTTTGAAATTAAAGCAAAAGGTTTGAAACCTAGATTCAGTCTTCTTTTATCAAATAAAGTCATGTTTCAAAAGGGTCACAATAGACAATTTTTATGTTAATGTGGGATTGTTTTTTAGGCTTTCATGTGAGTTTTCACACATTTATTTAAAAACGCTCTAACCTTATCAAACCAATTCATAAATAATGCAGGATTTCTAAATGTATGCAACTCTTCTTAATGCTCTTCAATGTAGCACCCATAAAATTAGTTTTCGTTCGTCAATATCGGTTTAGCGGTTATCTCGCAATTTCAATTACCAGGAATGGGTTTATAAAATTATCCATATATAAATATATAGGCTCTAGTTTAAATTGAATGTCACTAAGTTTACTCTGAAAGGAGCAGTCATTCATTGACGGATTACACTAAGACCTTATCTTATGTAAAACCAATGTGGTCCAACTGGCGGCTCGCGGTCACTGAGAATGTGGCTTTCACAGTATCCTGGAGGAAAATTAAAGGTAACCCCTCTGACAAGATGGGAAAAGAATTCAAATAAAAATATTTATTTAAAAAGGTCATGATTGCATTGTACTATGTATTTATTTGATTAATAAAAATATGTATAAATTCATATCTATAATGAATGCTAAGTTGTTTTGTGAAAGTGTGTATGCGTGCATATTTAATCATGCATTTTTGGGAGATTAATGCTAAACTTCTTGTTTTTGAGTAAAATTTGAAATATTCTACCAACAAAAAATAGAATTTGTATGTAAGTAATGAAAGTACATGCCAATTACTTTCATTACTTGTATACAAATTGTATTTATCTAGCTACTAATTGGTTATCAAGTTGTTGACCTCGGTGGTTTTATGGTACAGTGCTCGCTGCAGGTTCACATCCAGCCGGGGTTGAGCGATTTTTCATGAGTGATAACAACCGTTGCACAACATCCTTCGGAGGGGAAGCAAATCCGTCGGTTCCATGTCGATTGTGTCGTGTAAAAGAAGCCTGGAAGGTGTGTTAAAATACCATTTCCGGCAGAATTGATAGGCCCTTTCGTTCTCGTTCAGAGAAAATTCTAATGTGCTGATATAATCAGTTTGTTCAGAAAATGCACGTTAAATACGTCAAATAAATATCAGATACAGTTAAGTGTTGTTTTTATGCCTTTATTAAGTTGATGACATTACCCAATTTATCTTCGGCTCGCGGTGCAAACTGATCATCAGATTTGGCCCTTCGGATGGAAAAAGTTGGACCACCCTGAGTTACAACATAATAGAAACGTGAAAAGTAAATTTTCTACCTTTCAGGTTAAACATAGTGTAAGTTAAGGCCAACACTACTTGGGTGGCTGAACCCAGAACTTACCGAGCCCATAACTTCTTTAATCCTTTACTTTACAATTAATCTTCCGGAATAAGAAGAGATCACACACGAACTCTTTAAAAAAAAATATATGGTTGGTTATTTCGACTAACGGAGGTTTTGAAGGAAAAAAAAAGAGTCAACTAACACAAACGATAGTTCAAGGACCGTTGTGAATAAGAAGTACCTCTCTACCGAATTAATCTCCCTAACGTGACTGAACCACCAACCCGCATTAGAGACGTTTTTAATCTTTTTTTTATCTCTCTCTTATGGTCTTTATAGCAGCGTACATATATACATACACATACACTTGGCATTACGTCCCAACACTCCTCTCAAAGTGATATATCAATTACCATCACAATATAAATGTATCCCTTCACGCTGATTATACTTTTACGATGTGTGAACAAACACACAAACACAAAGAATAAGGAGAGAGAGAGATAGATATAGAAAAATATCTCGTTAAGTTTTTATTCGACTTCCGTTTTAGACAGATAGCTTTTTGATAGTCATGAAAAAAAGAGAAAGAGAGAAAGGTGAACTTGAGCAAAAAAGGTATCGTATGAAAGAGTGAGGTAGGAGGGGTGGCGGGTCTCTAGATGGTTAATGTGGACAGGCTGTTACCCAAAGAGGGTTGGGGAGGAAGCACCCAAATATTAAATGAGAATGTACGTGAGCAGTGTTTATTGTTCGCCTATAAATCCCGGCCGGTTTGTGGCCACAACTCGGACTGATTATGGAGGGATATATATATAGGCCACATATGAGAGGGGGCATAGTAATATTTCATTTTTATGTTCAAAAACCGAGGGTTACCAAAGAATTAATCCAACACAGCGGTCTATAAACTATTCCGTTATGTGAGAGCCAAATTTGTCTTCAATTCTTGGTCTCACGGGACAAGTATAGAACTTAATAAATATAATAATAATCTGATTTTTATTGTATAAAATTGAGGTTCTGACAGTACAATGCTTTAAGAAATACTATACACTATAATTACTGTAATCCCGGCAGTCCAGTCAACTCCTGGGTATATAACATTAGATTCGGCCTATGTTACAAATTATTCAAAAGTGCAACTAAAATAAATATAGATAAACAGGCCAAATACAGAGATCGGTCCCATCTTTACATAGATTTATTATATATATATATAAAACAGATTTATTTATTATTCATTAGTAAAGTCTTATTATGTCAAAACAGTTCTAGCCAAAATGAAGCAAAACCAAGGGCTAGAGTTTAAAGATGCCTTGATCAAAGAAGTAGGGATAAGACAGGTTTATTAAATAAAGTGTGCCCGCATTAGCATGTGGAAAATCACTCTCCAAAACCACGGGCTGTGATACAATCCTGAAATAATAATACGGTAGGTATCTCAACTGCGAATCTGACGTCTTAGACCGTACGTACGACTTACGATGCAAGTGGATTCCTAAAAGTTTTCTTTAAATATATAAATGCATACAAGTAGTTTTTTTTTTAAAACATCAATAGGCTAATACGCTTCAATTAAATATTTAGATGACCAAATGCCAAACTATATATTAAAAGATCAGCAGGAACTAACAATAAAAATTTTGTTTACACATTGAGTATGGAGTACATTTCTGAGAAATCATAATAAGTTGTTTGTTTTTAATAATGAATAATAAGAACAAAATATACATTTATTAATGTTGAACAAATATCGCCTTAATGAAAAACTTTATCAAATTTAAAAATCGATGTGATATAACAAAAAGAAGCAAAACTAAATATAGTATTGTCACGTCAAATAAATAGATAAAAGGATGTAGTGTGCGCCTTGAGAAAAGTTGAACATTAAATAAGAATTATATAAGACCATTTTACTGGTAATCAATTCGAGAAGAATAAATCTCGTAGCGACGACATTATCCTTGATATTACGACGGATAAGAGAAAGTAGGATATTTCGATGATAATGTTGGTACTACGCTCGTGAACGTGAAAAATAGGGCCAAAAGAAAAAGTTGCCAGCATCCGACATACTTAACATTCTTTTACCGCCATAAAATATATTAATTTAAATAGACTAGTGAATATATAATATGAGATCATTTATATTTTTATTATGTGTAACATATGTACATTGTAAGAATCAAATTTGGTACTAGCTGAACTATATAAGCATCTTTGATAAAATTAGAAGCTTTTTTTTGGTCAACATTGATAACATTTCCCTTTGTATTAGTATTATGTTATAAGTATCTGTATTAATAATATTTAACAAAATTGACAGCTGCATATCACGTGACTTGACACATAAAAATTCAACAGTAGGTGTGAGGTAGCATGATTTGCCGTGATTCGGGAGGCCGGGGTTTGGTTACCTAAATGGTCTTTTCCCCTATCCCCACAATGTGGTTTTTCATCCGCAACTCAAACTGACTAGATTCTTTAAGATAAACATTTTAATAGTGAGCGTGTATTAGTGGCCAAGCATTGGACACCCTAGATGCATACCGAGTAGTGCTTAAAAATACATATTTACCTTTAATTAATGAGTTCATCTTACTCAATTTATTGGTGATTATCTAGGAGCTAGGGCCAGGTGTGTAACATTACTCAATACATGGATATTAGATTCGTTAATCCAACACTTTAGCTCAGTCGGTAGCGTATCTGCTTACTGAGCTGAGGATCCCGGGATCAATTACCAACACTGCCAAAAATGTATTATTTGTGAGACTGAGGTTTTCCCTTGCACAGTGATGGAGATTAAAGACCGGGGGGCTTGGAGTTGTGTCTTTTCAAGATTTAAGTTAATTTGTAAGTCGTGTGCTGGTATGCAGTATTCAGTCAATTCATTTATAAAAAAAAAACGCCCAGTACACCCAACCAGGAACTAAACACGATGTCCCTGTCATCGGCAGTCTAGTCTATTGCGAATTGAGTACATTCCCTGGTTAATTTAGTTTGTCTGACGTGTGTTTAGAAGGGAAAAACTCGTGAAATATAGCAATTCAAAAACTCAGAATTCTGGTAAGCTGAAAGTATTCTTCGTTAACCCTGTAATGTAGTTTTACCCCGACAGGTTACACTGCGTCCCTATCTCATAAGATGCGTTATAGTGGAAGGTAAGTCTGCTATCTTACAGGGTAAACAGAATATATGTTTCGAGGTATTTAATGTGCACATCCTGAACCGACTGATTATATTAGAGTTCATATGAACCCGAGCGAAAGGGCCTGCCAATTTTACCGGGAAAGGTATTTTCACATATCGTCCATGGTTCTTTTACATTCCACAATCAACACGGGACCGATAACTTCCTTTCCGAAGAGGAGTTGTGCTACGAATTTTTATCGTTTAAGAAAAATTTAACGACGCCGGTTGGGGTTGAATCCATGACCACTGGGCCCTGAGGCGAGCACTTTATTCCAAGACCATCGAGGTCGACACAGGTAATGTACCTTCTGACTTAAATAATAAAGGGAGGATTGCTGGTTAGGTTAATCATGAAACTAAACTGAGTGTGAGCATGTACGTACAAATAACGTAGGCCTAGGAAAATTTTAGTTTTCAGTTACATGTGAGAATCACGACAAAGCCCGCGGGAGAAATATTTCAATTTTCGTGCAGTTTAGTTGGTTTTGTATAGTGACGGCAAAGAATAAGGTCTCAAAAAGGCCGTTTTACACCAAAGAAATAGCAAAAAGATTGATATTAGCAAAATGTTGATAACAAATACGTTAACTAGCTTATGACCGTTTTGGTAAATGTCGATGACAAAATGCTAGTAACAATATTTTCGACAAAAATGTTGCTAGCGTGTCATGAATAATTTGAAAAGAAAAAAAATTAAAAGTTGATGGCAAAGTTATTGAAACGTATCAATAAGTTAATCGAGGAAAGGAGTTTCAGAATCAGTTATAACATGTTAATGGCAGCTGTTCCGGTTCAAGCCATGGCTTCGTGGGAGGAAGTTGCTATTGCTGCATCATGTGTAGTGACTACTGGTGTAGGAACACATAAAAGGAAGAAAAGGATGCGAGTTCCTTTATACTTTATACTTTCAAAGTAGGGACAGGCAGAATGGACATTATATATTATGTGACTTGAAAAAAGACGAAAGAAAACTTGAAATTGGTGGATTTAACCAGTAGTGACAGTTTGCCTTTGTAATTCCCGATCATTTGGTTCCATAAACATTCATGTTTTCGGTACTCTTCAATTAGGTTTAAAAAATTTTCTCTGAACCATTCCATTTTGCACTTTGAAAGAAATTTATAGCTGTGCACAACAAAAGGACACAAAGATTTACACTGAACAGAAGCCGACAAAAAATTGATCCACGAGTACAATGCTATTAACAGTGTTGCCAACAGAAATAACTTGCTAGTAACATTTTGTTATCAACATCCTTTGACCACCTCCAGAACACTCGCAAAACTTCTGCTATTAACAAAGCTAGCAACAGTATTATCGACATGATAATGGAGAAAATAACAAATGTTGAAAGTAAATGTTATTGACCAAAGTTAATAGCAAAATGTTATCAACATTTCTATTGACTGTTAACAATGTCAATATCAAACAAAGGGTGCATAGGAAAAGGGAGGAAAAGTACAATTTTAGCACCAATTGAGATAACGCTGCCATCTGTTGGACAATCATGAGACCTTTCTAATGTACTTTACATCATGACTAAAGGAGGTCTTTGTCATTTTTAAATTAACTCTAAAAAAAGTATTTGATGGGGTTCTTATAACGTTTGAGATATAACAATTATTGTTGTCCTGGAATATGTCTGTTATGTTACTCCCCCCTTTTCCCATGTACCTTACAAATGTTATCAATATTGCGGATAAGTATTGACAAGTGTTTTTAGCAATGTTATCTCCAGTGTAAAGCGACCTTTACGAACGGAGGAAACAGAAAGCATAATGAGGTATTTCTCATCCACGCCCCCTAAACTATCGTATCACCCACGCGTCAACCCCCTCCACGTGCGCGGTAGATATTCATGTCTTAGGTATTTTGTTCGAGTGCGTGGCCCCCCTCGTCTCGCTCATCAGAGCAGGTGACGCGCATTTCCTCTTCAAGTCCTCTACTATAACACGTAACGAATGCTCCACATACCCACACACGACATACGCGAACGGACCACACGTGAGATAACTGCCCGCAAGGGGCATTAGCACACTTTTTTTTTATTACAGTTGTGATTTTGTTACGGCACTTAGCACGCCGCACATCGGACCTCCCCTATTGTGGTGAATAAGGGATAAGCTCCAATTGAAATGCGTCAAATCAAGAATCGAACATGAACCTCTCCTGAAGATCCTCGAAGATGTGTGTGGGTGACCTGGCGGTCTAGGGGTAAGGTGTCGGACTTCTGTGCTGGGGGTCCAAGGTTCAATCCTTGGTCCCTGCACAGATTTATCTGATTTCCAAACCCTTCCTTCACCTCTGACAAGACGTGTATTAATCACAACTTGTGAATGTGTGGAATGCCCAGGCCTCCACCGTGGTTCGGATCCCACGTTAAACTGTAGGTCCTCCATTTCATCTCACAATCACCCTACCAT
>CABFWB010000256.1:34721-45902 GCA_902151455.1 Timema bartmani
GCTTGTATGTGGCTTCGCCTGAGGCGAAAAGAAGTAAGGAAAGGGGGCGAGGGTTGGGTGGGAGGAGGATGGATATCGACAGATCTGACAAGAAAAGGAGCTCCATATCTGATGAAGACGTGAAAATACGTTGCTCCCATCAGTATTTATTTGCTACTTACCAAAACATTTCTATTTGAGTATCGCCAACAAATCTTTTTTTTATAAAGTATAATCTCACGTTTAGCTCCTAGTTAAATAATATTACACATTCAAATTTGTGAATATATTTAAAAAATATAAACAGAGGAAACGATGGATAATGGATTGTTTTATCTGCTATAAAATATCGATCAGATCTGCTTCAACATTTTTTAATGCGCAATAAAACTCCGTGCGGCGAGACGCACATTTTGACGAGGAGTTTTTTTTTCTTCTTCGAGGGGTACCTGCCACAAGCCACATCAGAAGGTTAGATCTTTTGTCGAGATGAAATGTTAACTACGTAAATGCAGTAGGGAGGTAAAAAAAAAGAGATTATATCCCTTCTCAAAATGAGTTCATATAGAGATTTGGAAGTAAAGGCGGGCTAAGAATATGTGTGAGTGGGGGGCAAGGGGAGAGGGGGATTAATTGTGCTATTGTGTTCAATTTAATGCAATGTGCAGCGTTAATACATTTATGTACTTTGTTTATTAGTATTTTTTTAGCACCCCGTCTTAATACCCGTTCTGTTTATACGCTTATGTACTAATTACGCTAATGGTTAGGGCTGAAGGTTATATTTTGAGGAAGTGTATCCACATTTGCGTGAAGGTGGAATGGAAAAACCTTTTGGAAATAAATCTCAGTACACCCGACCTATATTCGAACCTCGATCTCCCGTTCATTGGCAGTATTCTCTACTGCGAGAGTGGCGCCTTAGACCACGCGGTCACCGAAGCGGGTCAATACAATAAATACACAAGCTTTATTTAAATAAGTATCCTACGTTTTTAAATATGCCTCATGCATCTAAATGATGAACGGACTCGCAAAACCTTGTACTGGTCTATTTTTTAACGTAGCCTTTAGTTAAGCATTAAAAAATATATAAAGAATATACTAGAAGAAGAAGAATTAAAATATCAATGGTCGAGTATGCTAAACAGGTCTTTAAATATCCGGCTGTTAAATTGCCAATGGCGACCATAAATCTCTACCTGAAGTATTATTTTTTAGCTTATTTATTTTAAATAATTCTTAAATTATTGCCCTTTGACGTATACTAGTTAAATGGATTAACATGGTAGGTTTTTTTTTCATTCACTAAAACAAAAAAGTTAATTTTACTTAAAATAAAAACATTGTGTGAACATTTAGTAATATAAATACATTTTACTATCAGTATTAACTAGCGATAGTTAGGGAAAAAGACAAGACGTGGGTAATTTGTTGATGAAAAAAACCAGCTTTCGCCTACAGAGAAGTAGGTGTTTAATTATTACCAGCCTCGTGTACAAAGTTTTAGATAAAAATAATTTTTAATTTGTTTTTAACACAAATGGTGGCACACTTTCTTTAAGTACCTAGCTTTCTAATTACTACCCGATAAGTGCAAGCATACGCATAGCTCGGACGTGTGCAGAAAATCGCACAAACTGTGTCAAATATTGTGTATTATGGCTTTGAAGATAATTTTCAAACATAGGTCTTGATTTATCTACCCTTAACTATGTTTTACTCATAAAAACAAACACATATTTTTAATCACAATAATCACACCTTATATAGGCCTATAAATTTCAAACCAAATTGTTAAAATATATTTAACAACATTTAAATTTTCAAAAATAAATTACATGTAAACTATCCACAAATTAGTTGTTATTTGTAAATATAAATACTTATTTTTATTTATCATGCAAGACTATTCCCAGATTCCCATTTTAGTCAATTTAAAAAAAATAATCAAATTTTCTATATATTGTCGCTAGTAAATTCACCTTAAAATTCATTTACTTTGGATAAATAAAGATACATTATTCTTGATAGTGTAAAATATTCCCCAGATATCAATAATGAACCAAATTACTTAGGGCAATTTTTTTAAATATTCAAATAAAAAAACCGTCATCAGTAAACTACCATAACAGAATTTCGCCCCCAAATAACAGTATACAGAGTAATTTGTCATGTTCATATCAAACACTTCACATATATACATTTTAAGCAAAATCGTTATAGCCATTTCCAAAATAATTCGAGTTTTCAAAAATCACTCATCAGCAAACTACACTTTAACAATTTTTTACCTGAAATCAGGTAAACAGTGTAACTTGTTATGTCAAACACTGCCAAGATATTCTTTTGGAATCAAATCGTTAGGGCCATTTAAAATATATATAGGCCTATATATATTTCCAGTTTTTGAAATATACAGTCCTAATCAGTAAACTATAAGTAAATGAGCTTTTATCCCAAAAACGAATGTACATTGTTAATTGTAAAGTCAAACATTCCCAAGATATCTAACCCATTTGGAACCAAATAGTTGAGTCCATTCTTTTTAAAAGATTTAAAGTTTTTGTAAAATCAGTCACCAGCAAACTACCCATAAATGAGGTCTTACCCCCAAAATTTATGTATATTATTATTTGTAATACCACACAATTTCTATATATTGCCTACAGTTTGAACAAAATTGATAGATATATTTTCGAAATGTTTAAAATTTTCAAAAATGTCCCATCAGTAATCTACTCTTCAACGAAATTTTGCCCAAAAACCAATTATTCTGTGCTATTTGTTATGTCAATAAAATCCTAGCTATGCATTTTAAACAAAATGGTTAGAGTCATAATTTAGATATATTTGGAAGTCAAAAAAATTACTCATCAGTAAACTGCCCTTAATTTTTGAAGGGCTATGGTAACAAACAAAAAAAACTTTTGTAGTACGGCCCTATAAATTCTAAATATTAAGTTTGAACAAAATCCATCAAACTGTATTGATCCGTGGCCAGGGAAAGACTGACAGAAAGACATGGGATGAGGACAGACAGAATTTAAACATCCACTTTTTTAGGTTTGTTTTCACATAAAACGTAAAAGATTTGTCATAATTTAGTGAACGATTTTTTTCCCAATCACAATACTTTCTCTTGATATGTGAAAGTAAAACTTAGGCAGATTCAAATACAATGATTTTTATGTTTTACATTAGTTTCATTTTATTATTAATACAATGAATATATATTTATTAATTAGAGATTTTGTTCCTAATTTTAATTGTAACTATCTTTTTAAAATGTATACTGATTTCCCTTTTGAAACTATTATACACCAAAACGAGAATTTTGATTTTGTGGTTTTCAGAATAGTAATCAGGCCTAAGATTCAAATCTACTATCATCAAGCAAATCCATACCTATTAAATATATGTTTAAACCGTTTAAATTTAAACCAAGTAAAATTGGTTCATACTTCACTAGCAATAATTTCGAAAGAGTTGCGACAGTGGCACTAAAGCGGCAGCAAGTATACAATCTTTTTGTTCGCCTTGATACCACCGTAGAAAATTGAAAGATCGTGCTTAGACTTTTAAAACACATTTATCAATGACGAAACTAAGGATCGAATGGAAATTACAACCTACAAAATTGTACCTCTCCAAATATACAACTTGTATATTAATAGCTAATAATGTTGAGCTGTAAAAAAGCAACATCCGTCGTCAAAGGACTCCAAGGTTCAAATCTCGCCCGAAGCCTTGTTGTTATTCAGCTGTCCAATTAGTGTCGACCAGTATGTTTAGACCGTCGTCTTCAGTCCAAAAGACCACCAGATACAAATTACAGAACACGGTAAATGAAACAAAAATGCAAATGATCCTTGTTCCTAAAGTCCCCCTATCCCCTAACAGCCACCCTCTCATTCCAACAAACAGAAATGACTGCGCGTACAAAACAAGAAGCTGATTAAAAACACAAGCACAAAACGGTAATTTTTTTTTTGTTAACCAGGGTAGCTAACTATATCTACCTCGACAACGAAGTAGAGATTACAATAATTTATGTAGGAGGGAAATAGATAATCAGAAGAACATCGTCAGTCTCAGTAGCAGAGATATGTACCTAGAGTTTGGTAAAAAAAAACCCGTTCAGGAAGGTCTTATTTCGTACAAGAATCTTACTGTATAGTATATTTTAGTAGAATAGAAGACCTTCCAGAATGAACTTCCTAATACCGTTTTGAAAGGTCTTTTATCCTACCGAAATACTACTATATTGAAGACTTATGGTATAAAATAAGGCCTTACAGAACGGGATTCCCACCAAAATCAAGGTAGGCCTATCGGTGACAATGTGTATGCCTGCAAGGGCCAGAAGGAAAAGAGAAGAAGGGAGGACATAAATAGAGAGACAGAGAGAGAGAGAAAGGGAGGAGTGATTCTACTAATGTTCCGGTATTCGTGGCAGGTCGGGCCCCTCCATGTCAAACGTTGTTTTTGCGGCCGCGTTTGTTCCAATTTGCATAAGGAAAGGCTGTGATCTTAAGAGAGGATGTGAGGTGGGAGGGCTGGGGAGGGTAAGCGTCGACAAGGCTTCGGGGCCAAAGTTAACGAGATCTTGCGTCGGTTGGAGGGTAGTGAAGGGGGACAGACGCTGTGCTTTGCGACATCTGCATGACATGCATCTCATTAGGAACCACGCGCCCGTCGCTATCCTATCCCCCTCCCCCCCCAACACTCCCTTCATCTGCCTCGGAGGGTCTTCCGACTTGTGCCGTGCTCCGGAGAAGAGGTAGTGGTGTTGGGGGGGCGAAAAGAGGGAGAAAGATCATCGTGGGGTGGTGATGAAAATGACGATGATCCAAAGTCAAAGGTGAGGAAAAAATGCACACAAAAGGGTAAAAGATAAGAAACAAATAAGTTATATCCATAAATCATTTGTCAATAGTTTGTAAACGTAGATTTTTTTATTACCGCGTCTTACTACTCTTTCGGGTTATACACCTATTAACAAATTACACTAATGGTTAGGGATTAGGCAGGTTGAATTTAGAGAAGATGTACCCGAATGTGAGTGCAAGTGGAAAACCATTTTGGAAAAACCACCCTCAGTACATCCTACCGGGATTCTGGGCCCGATCTCACCGTATCGGCAGTCCAGTTTATTGCGAGAGTGACGCCTAATAACATGCGGCCACCGAAACGGGTGTTTTGTTTGCTGATGCAGATATATTAAAACAAAAACAAAAACGTAGCTTGGCCCAAAAGAGGAACGATCAAGAGTTGTAGAACATCATCTATCCGTTCACAATAACTTACTTGGTCTTTTCTAACGTTTTAAAAGGTGTTGAAAACAGTTTCGTAGCTATTCGCCTCACAGTAATGTTTTGTCGATGTCAGTTTATAAGAGCAAAGAGTCAAAAGGAAAACATATTCGATTTAGGAATGAATAAGAACACGTTTTATTAAGACAAAGCGACAAAGTTTCTAGTTATTAGCTAGATATGTCCCTATTATGACAGAATAAAGATTTGTGCACAGTGCTTATCTGTGAAGACATTCTAAAGTGGTAAAAAACGGCCTTTTAAATGCAGTTTTTATCCAAATATAGTTTAATATTTCAATGATACTTAGTATTAGGAAACTCTATTAACTCTTTATCTCCACTAATGTTTATCAAAGATGATCCATGTGCAATAGTGTTTGTGTAAATCTAGGATTTCTAACAGACTGTATCACAGAGTTGATATGCACGCACGTTCTTAACTTTTATAAAAGGATAAAAATTACAGCGAAATGACTGAAAGTAGCTCAGTGTACTCATACACAAATCTATAACTCATTAAAATGCTGTTTATTTTCACCCGCCTCTTAGTACCCTTTTGGGTTATACGCATACATATTACGTTGTTGGAATAGCGATAAGGGAGGGAGAGTTTGAGAAGAAATGCACACGGATATGATTATATAGAAAGTGGGAAATAATTTCTAGGAAAAACCACCTTCAGCCAGCCCGACCGGGATTTAAATCCCGGGCAATTAGATCTAAAACGAGAGTGGCGCGTTTAGACCACGCGACCAACGAAGTGGATAACGGTTTATTTTTATTTTAAAGCACCGCGTCTTAATAACTGTTCAGGTTACTATACGCATATGTACTGATTACGCTTATGAGTTAGGGATGAGGAAGGTTGAATTTAGAGGAAGGAGAGTGGAAAACCATTTAGGGAAAAGCACCCTCAGTACACCCGATCAGGATTCAAACCCCGATATCACAGGCATTGGCAGTCAAGTATATTGAGATTGTGACGGTTTAGGCCATGCGGCTAACAAAGCAGGTGATAACCGCTTCATGTTCGAGGTGAACGCACCCGACTCTTTTTGGGAGCAGACGAGAGCGGCGCGAGGCGGTGGCCACCAAAACAAGGCGACGGACAAGCAATTAAAAGGCAAGCAATCATCCCTTTAGGCAGAGCTATAAAACTGAACTAAACAATACCCGTTTATCGGGCGTGCGAGTGATGTAAATCCCCGGCGCACGTGACAAACACTCAAGATGGATCAAAACAGAAAATATCGAGGCGTATAAAAAATAATCAAATCAAAAATTATAAATAAATCAACCCACGTATGGACTATTATTTAATGAATCGGGCGTTGGGCACGAGCCTTGTTTTTACGTTCGGGAAAAAAACAGACAAAAAACAATCGAGTAGAAAGACCTTAGCGCATGCGTCGCCGTCAAAACAGTAGACTTGTGAACAGACAAAACAAAAAGAACGGAAAGAAGGTAGGGTGGAAGGGGGAGTAGGAGCCCTTTTGTTTAAAATCAAGACACGAGCTATTTTATTTTTTATTTTTACTAAGAGTCTGCCGTGCCGATAAAGGAACTTCCGACTGTATCGACTGCACAAAAGATGTAAACCCCATGACGTCATGCGTGCTGGTGTGATGAGCATGAAGACTATCTAGAGGTCCAGGGATGGCGTTAAGAGAAAGAGAAAGAGAGACTAACTAAAAAGAAGGGAGGCCTTTCGCATGTCTCCTGGAAGTGGGAGGAGGCGATAAAGCCGTGACCGTTTGGAGGGGGGGAGTGGGTGGTCGGGAGGGGACCAAGATGACCAAGGGGTCGTCCATAAACCACGTAACACTTTGAGGGGGGAGGATGGGTGAGCTCTATTGTCTACATGCTGTTACATGGGGGGAGGGTGGGGTACATCAAAGTGTTACATAATACAGATCTTATACTCAAATTCTAATGTTATAAATAATAATACTCTCTGAAATCATTTATAATCAGGATTTAAAATGGATTTTAAAAAGTACTAAATCTGAATACCTCCTTTAGTATCATAAAACTTCCCTAAGAAATAATGACATTCACTCTTGGTGAGATAAGTTACGTAACACAGGTTGGGGGGAAGGTGGGCTAAAAAGGTAAGAAAAAAGTGTTACGTGGTTTATGGACGACCCCCAAGCTGCAGCACGGGGATAAGTGGGGACAGAATAGGTAGCGCGTGGCACGGACGCCGAACGTAGACAATATTGTGACAGCGAGAGAAGCGAGGCCATTAGAGACGCACGACGTCCCTGCTGCGTTTCTTGTGTCGCGCGCGTGTGATTTGCATGAAGAGAGGAGGCGACTCGAGATCACAAAGGACTATCTAGAAAGAAAGAAAAAGTTTAAAATACGCTCTCCGTTTCTCACTACAATTCAAATTTAATAGAAAGGGCCTTTTAGAAAATACTAATATAATTTTTGAAACCCACATTGATGACATTTTATTAAATTAGTGTTATTTTATAATTTTTGTTATTATCTATCAAAAGTGACAGTAGATCTAAGCCTAAATAGTTACTTATCTTGGGGTCGGATAAGGCCCTTCCTATGAAAATTGAATGTATCTATGCGTCTGTATATATTAGTGTCATCAGGATTAGGTGGGTAGGATTTAAAATAAATGCACTCGCGTTTTCACGATTAAATCCCGCCTAATAATACTAAACATTCAACGTCAGTATCGGAATACTGGAATGTAGGTAAAGGACGAACACATTTACGAATAATAAATGTCTTAAGACCCAATCCCTCCACCCAGATCGACCCAGTCAGAGTCACTAAAAATTAATTTTCAATTTTATTTTCGGACAACTTGGATATAAGTATAGAGGATCGAAATTTAGTTGGTTTTCCCCCCACCAAGTCTTACTTCTTATTCAGGCTATACGAACAATATGTTAATAAGCTAGAGATGAAAAAAGTTTAATATAGAGAAAGTGTATCTATTTTTGCGTGGGGAAGTGGAAAACCATCCAAAGTACACCCAACCGGGATTCGAACCCCAATCTCCCTGTGATTGGCAGTCTAATATAACGCGAGAGTGACGCCTTAGACTATGCGGCCACCGAAGCTTGCAGCTAAATATCCATGATATACAAATATTTCAGTATTTTTTTTATCAGCATTTTGCGAGATTCCTTGTGTTTTCTATTTGTTCCCCCTGTTTATCAAGTGCGCAGTAACCCTGCTAGGGTCCCTCTAGACCGGCAAGCAACCTCTCTAACCACTCCACCACGTACACAAGCTATAAGTAATTCAAAATATAAGCAAGCGCCTTCCTCTGGTTTTGAAGCCGCGAGGGTTGTCCAGAAATAGCCGCAAGCTACGACGGCCAGTAGATTGACCAGATACAGCACGAGGAGAGGAGGGGTGTCAAGAAAGGGTGGCGGCGACATCGGACGTGCATTTACCGGGCTAATTACCGCGAAACTACTTTGGGGAAACAGAGACGGGCGGGGAGGACAGGAGTCGGGACACTTGGTGTGGCTAGTCACCTCCGTCAATCAGGAGCCAATATATATATATAATATATATATATATGATATATCAAGATTACCCTCCATGGCACTGATCTTCATGGATACACACAAACACCTTTGACCATAAGACCACCGAAGCAGGTCTGAACGTTTTTAATATTGGCTGAAAGCCTATTTCAACGGCTATCTCATTTGTTGGTTCTTTATTAGTAGAGAGCGCTAAGGCACCACCAATCTTGGGCTTTCAAAAAACGTAATTAGAGGGAGAAAGGGTTGTTACTTCCAAGGGAATATTTATCAGACACATTACGGATCTTATTTGGCCACGAGTAGTCCTTACGAGTTAAGGTAGTCGTCACCTACCTGAGAAGTAGCGACAAAAGATATTGGCCTAAGAGTGAAACAAAAACAATAAATTTTTAAATAATTCTAAAAAATAGTCTTACATTTTCACAAAATATTTTTTTAAATCTTAAATTAGCATTTTTTTCAAATCTTCTACAATTTAGGCTAATTGGTTTATTCCCTAAGAGTGACTGTAGGAATCTTCCTGACAGTATGAAGATTAAAAAATTCCGTGGAAGCATCTGTATATTTAGAAAAGATTTAAAAAAAATAGCAAGTCAATGCTGTTCAGGAGCAAATAGCAGAGTGAAAGTGTATACTCGTCATCGGAATAGGGTAAGTGTTATCAGCAGATATATACAAGGACTCGTAGGCTGAAGAGCCCATTTTCTTATCTCTCTCTCTATTTCGTACTTTGGCGTTAAAGTAAGGTAGTTCTTAAGAGTCCTTAGGTGCGTAAATTTATGATGCAGCCCGCTTAGAAAGATCGCTTGGAGGATGTGCCCACCAAACCCCCCGTGAAATTATTGGCTGGCTACGGCCTTGTCAGAGTGTAAAAACAACTAAAAACATAACCATGTGGTTTGATTAATAAACGAGTGAAGCGAGTTCTCCAATTTAACTCCACCGATTTGCATCTGTCTCCTACCTGTTTGTGGTGGATATGTCTCACGATAACTGTCGAACACATTTACCAATTTAATTCAAACTCAGCACTGTTGTTGTTCTTTGTTCGTATCAAGTTCGTTGGGGAAGAAAATTAAACAAAGGGTTCGGGAGAAATTAACTCTTATAATTATGTATAAAAAACACGGCTTTTAGCATTTATTATTCATTACATGTACACCCTATTTATCTTTTAGGCATTTATTGATATCTCATAAGTCATAAGGCTGAAAATTGGTATAAAAGAGCAAACTACTGTAATAATATTAAACAAAATATTAAAGTTTTTAATATTTTTTTAGGGGGGTGGGGGTAGGGGATAGGCAGATAGCTTTAGAGTAGGATTCTGGTAGAAAGAACCGTATTTAACAGTAATAAAAGTTACTAAAACAATTTTAATAAATGTCCAAATCCTTAGCTCAGATGGTAGCATGTCCGTCTATTGAGTTAAGGGTCTCGGATTTGGTTCCCAGAGTGGCATTTTTTTTATCATTGGTGAAATGTGGTTTAATCCTTTCACAATGATTAATTGATGTTGTTTCTGTACTAGATTTAAGTTTATTTATAAGTCGTGTGCTGATATAATCATTCGGTTCAAAAAGTGCACGTTAAATACCTTAAATAAATGAAATTTATTTAAAAAAAATATATTCACACGTTAAGTCATGTGATCTAAAACTGTTACTTATGGTAGATATGATTAATTCCTTTAAATTAATAGTTATCACGTTGACCGCAAAAAATACGTTTTGTAATTTCTACTTTTTTTTCCCCTAGGAAAATTAAACTATAGGGCCCCACAAACGAAGTTTCTCAGGGCCTAATGTCTGCTAAGGGTAGCTCTGGAAGGACACATACCTGAGGTTTACAGGAACAGACAGTACGTAAATGACACCGCACTTTCCCGCCTAATTTGCTCTCAGAACGGCAAAGAGAGAGTGAGACGTGGGTGGGGGGTGAGGAGTGCGAGAGAGAAGGTGACGGACTAATGTAACGTAATGTAGCGATGTGCATCGCAGCGGCGGTAGATTCGGGTTGGGGTGGGTGGGCGGGTGGGTCGGTAGGGTTTAATGTATGTTAATGGGTGGGGACATGTAAGATGGGAGGGAGGAATGGGACCCACACATATACACCGAGGCTTGAGGTCCCAGGGAGACGACACACCAGTCGTTTACATCAGGTCCCCGACATGGAAACTGGATTTGCCCCGCTACAACAAGTGCCTTCATTACCCTTACCTTGCCCGACCGAGAACAGGGGGGCGGCTGTAGTGCGTTACTGGTTTACAGACGGGTGTGTCATCTTGTGGGTCGAGTACCAACCATGGATCCGAGGTTGAGAACACCAGTTGGCTGAATCACAAGGCTACATATTGGTGTC
>CABFWB010000256.1:65037-80064 GCA_902151455.1 Timema bartmani
CAAAAGGTCTAACAAATATGGCTTTAAAATGGCGACCAACGAATATTAGCCATGTGGTTGATGATGACGCGGACAAGTTGTTTAAAATGGTGTATCCTCGCAGCAGACGATTATATTTTATTCAGTTAAATATTTCTAAAAACAATAAACTAATAATAAAATAGTTAATCATATATAAAATAAATTACAAATATTTTATCTTTACCAAGTAAATACGATTCCTTTATTAAAAGGTATTAATGCATGCACTATACTACACATCATAGATAACATTCCAAAACAAAGAATAGGTACTTTTAATATATGTTTAAAATATTGTTTCGAATTGGGTAAAAAGAAATTGTTAAAAGTAATGAAATAATGTGAGAAAACTTAAGTTTAAGTTATTTTAAATGTAAAATATAACATGTAATTAAAAAAACTTAACATTCATAACAAAACAGTGTTCTTTTACAAGTGTTGGTAACCTAAAACCTAAACATATGATTTTTGAACTGTCATCCAGGTAAAGACCTATCGTGAATGAATTATAGACGTAGTTCAAAGGCCATGCACGGGCAGTATCGTGTGCGACAGAGAATAATTTATCACGCTAGTATCGAGCTTGGACTCGTTAGTTAACGCCTGGGTTACTGACATGACAACCTCCATATTTCTTAAGTCTTTAGTTAGAATAGTTCAAACATCATAACATTTAATGAATCTATTTCTGTATACAGGGTGGGGCATTTAAATTGAGACAACAGAATATCCTGAAAACGAAGCATTTTGGAAAAAAATGTTTCGGTCAAATGTTGTTTGTTTTTGAGGGGGAAAAAGAATAGCACCAGCTATTTTTTATTTGGTGGATGTCTTAGAGGTTATTTTAAGGTCAACTTTGTTTTTAATGAAAATATATTAACTTTTGTAAAGATATTTTACCCTACACAAAAAAAAACCTTAAACTTTTTTACATAACATCCATTTTTGAAAATATCTTAATTCATAATTTTATAGCAATTTTTACTCAAGAACTTCTTACTACATTATGTTATTTTTTATTACGTTGAATGTAATATTATTTAAAAAATTACTTTATTGATGTTGAAAATTATGTCCATTAACATCGATACACTTTTAATGTAATATAATGTTCTTGGATAAAAATTGTTATTTCCGTTATAGTAACTAAAGGTTTTCATTAAAAAAATTGACCTTGTAATAACAGTGAAAACTTCCACCAAATCAAAAATAACTAGTGCTGTTCTCTTTTCCCCTCAAAAACAAAACACTTTTTGACGAAGCAATTTTTCTAAAATGCTTCGTTTTTGGGATGTTCTGGTGTCTCAATTTGAATGCATCATAAGTAGCACTGCTCAATTAATAACATAAAAACACATTTCTAAAAATGTCTCGTGAGCTGCGACCTTTCCCCATAGCCAGAGGCAGGTTTTTTTGTTATTGGCGATAAACGCGAATTGTTTTTCTGTAGCTTCAAAATTTATATTTACACGTTTCACAATGTTTATGAAGTGATCCAACATATTTTCAAATCGCGAATTTTCGCGAAATTTTGCTGTTCTCACGAAGTTTTAGTATTCTCGCGATTAACGCGAAAAATTAAATATTTTTTTTTTACACTTTAATATTTCAAACAATATTTTGTTGAATAAACATTCCTTCACAGCGTAAAATTTGCCGCAATTTTATTTTCACAGAAGTCTCACAAGCCTTAAGAATGTGTCTGAATCATATATTTTGCGCATGCGTAGTTTTAAAACTGAAACAAGACTGGAAAGAAACGTGTTTTTCACTTCAAAGTTTTTTTAAAAATATTAATGTATCCTGCTTTATTTTTATACTCGCTGTTAGGTATTTGATGCATGCCAGGTATTTATTTAAGTTATTTTGGGTACTCGGTTTATTTTATATTTCACTTAAACCAAATAAAAATATCTCAAACAAGAGATTTCAACTACCATATGTCGCCACCCGCCATCTTGCCGTCTTGGAATGATTAAGTAAATAAAACTCAATAGAATTTCAAAGTAAAGATAAGCCTGTGGCACATTTAGTACAATCAAGAATCGAATCACTGAAAGCGAAGTGTGAATTAGTGAGAGATGGTCAGTTTGGTATCAACGTTGTACAGATGTTAGCCAAAGTTTCACCACTATGTAGAGGACAAACTGAGGAGTGTTTGAAGGCATGTGGTGCACTAACTTGTGCCAAGCTATATTCAATGCTAGCCAAAAATAGTGATGAAATAAAAGTAATAAAATCATTAGGGTACCTGTTTGACCCTACTAAGCTACTGAGCAGGCCTAGTTCAAGTGATGGGAGGGAACTTGAAAGAATGTTCAAGGACCTTCCTGCTTTCCGAGACTTGCAGTGTGATTTTCAACTAGGCCACAAAGAACTGTGCACATTAATTTCCGAACAAATTGACAGTGACTATGTGGATGTGGTAAAAGCTCTAATAGGTTTGAAACACAAAGGTGAACATTTTAATGTTTTTGTAGAAAAATCGCTTCAATCTCTTTGGTTGCCCATTTCAAATGAAGACAGTGAACGGTATTTTTCAACGTACAATTTGGTAGTGACTGATAGACGAACCACGACGAGTGAAAAAAATATTACCACATGCTGTATGCTACAGTTTGGCAATATAGATTAGAGTGATATGCCGGTAAATATTTGTGTCAAATTTTCAACATAAAACACCACCATTTTGAAAAATTAATGAGAATTTTTGAAAAAATATTCACCATAAAAACCTGCCTCTGCCCATAGCCAACCTGACAAAACAACGTCTATAAAGGGGATAGGGCGGAAGATGTGGATACCAGTGGCGGACCCCTCAAGATATATTTAAAATTTTATAGCATGAAGCTGAAATCAAACTCTAAATAACTTCAAAATGCATTAAATTTTTGAAAATTTGACGGAGAAGATAGTTTCAAATAGCTCATAGAGGCATTTAACTGCCAGAAAAAAAAATCAAGCGAGGAGCACTTTGAATAACTTCTTGGGCCATCCAAATTTCAAAAATTTCTAGGAGAGGAGCACTACCTTTTAGAAGCATCCAAATTACAAAACCTTTCTGGGGAAGACTACTTCAAATAACTTATAAAAATATAATTTTGAAAAATTGGGTAGGAAGACCACTCCAAATAACTTTTAGGGACATCTCATTTTTAAACATTTACCGGGGATAAGGTGGGGTGAAAGGCAAATCACTGATTTTTTATCCCCCCCTCCTCCTCGTTTTAGTACCCGTTCGGGCTACACTTATTGTTCTTAGACATTTAAGGGCACAGGTCAAGGAAAATTTAATTTTAAAGAGATAAAACCCCATTTGCCGACAGAGTGTATTGTAAGAGAATATTGAAAATTACAATGTGAAAAACTACCTTTAGTACATCCGTTTGGGTATTCGACCACTGAACTCTTCGCTCAGTATGTATAATGAGTTGGCGAATATTAAAGTAAAATTACTGTTAGTCGTCCAGTATTCAAACAGTATCGACATTGAGCAAGCAGTGTAGTTAACCAGCAAGTACTCAATATAGTTAATCAGCAAGTATACAAACAGTGTAGTTAATCAGCAAATATCCAAACATTGTAGTTAGCCAGCAAGTATACAAACAGTGTAGTTAACCAGAAAGTACTCAGTGTAGTTAGCCAGCAAATATACAAACAGTGTAGTTAACCAGCAAGTATACAAACAGTGTAGTTGACCAGCAAATATCCAAACATTGTAGTTAGCCAGCAAATATCCAAACATTTTAGTTGACCAGCAAATATACAAACATTGTAGTTAACCAGCAAGTACTCAAACAGTGTAGTTAATCAGTAAGTACCCAAACATTGTAGTTAACCAGCAAGTACTCAAACCATGTAGTTAACCAGCAAGTATACAAACAATGTAGTTAGCCAGCAAGTACTCAAACACTGTAGTTAACCAGCAAGTAAACAAACAGTGTAGTTAACCAGCAAGTATACAAACCGTGTAGTTAACCAACAAGTATACAAACAGTGTAGTTAACCAGCAAGTACTCAGTGTAGTTAACCAGCAAGTATACAAACAGTGTAGTTAACCAACAAGTATAGAAACACTGTAGTTAACCAGCAAATACCCAAACATTGTAGTTAACCTGCAAGTATTCAAATAGTGTAGTTAACCAGCAAGTATACAGACAGTGTAATTAGCCAGCAAGTATACAAACAGTGTAGTTAACCAACAGGTATACAAACAATGTAGTTAAACAGCAAGTACCCAAACATTGTAGTTAACCAGCAAGTACTCAAACAGTGTAGTTAACCAGCAAGTATACAAACAACGTAGTTAACCAGCAAGTACCCAAACATTGTAGTTAACCATCACGTACTCAAACAGTGTAGTTAACCAGCAAGTATTCAAACAGTGTAGTTAACCAGCAAGTATTCAAACCGTGTAGTTAACCAACCAGTATACAAACAACGTAGTTAACCAGCAAGTACCCAAACATTGTAGTTAACCAGCAAGTACTCAAACAGTGTAGTTAACCAGCAAGTATAACAAACAGTGTAGTTAACCAACAAGTATAGAAACACTGTAGTTAACCAGCAAATACCCAAACATTGTAGTTAACCTGCAAGTATTCAAATAGTGTAGTTAACCAGCAAGTATACAGACAGTGTAATTAGCCAGCAAGTATACAAACAGTGTAGTTAACCAACAGGTATACAAACAATGTAGTTAAACAGCAAGTACCCAAACATTGTAGTTAACCAGCAAGTACTCAAACAGTGTAGTTAACCAGCAAGTATACAAACAACGTAGTTAACCAGCAAGTACCCAAACATTGTAGTTAACCATCACGTACTCAAACAGTGTAGTTAACCAGCAAGTATTCAAACAGTGTAGTTAACCAGCAAGTATTCAAACCGTGTAGTTAACCAACCAGTATACAAACAACGTAGTTAACCAGCAAGTACCCAAACATTGTAGTTAACCAGCAAGTACTCAAACAGTGTAGTTAACCAGCAAGTATTCAATCAGTGTAGTTAACCAGCAAGTATTCAAACCGTGTAGTTAACCAACAAGTATACAAACAACGTAGTTAACCAGCAAGTACCCAAACATTGTAGTTAACCAGCAAGTACTCAAACAGTGTAGTTAACCAGCAAGTATTCAATCAGTGTAGTTAACCAGCAAGTATTCAAACCGTGTAGTTAACCAACAAGTATACAAACAACGTAGTTAACCAGCAAGTACCCAAACATTGTAGTTAACCAGCAAGTACTCAGACAGTGTAATTAACCAGCAAGTATACAAACAATGTAGTTAACCAGCAAGTACTCAAACACTGTAGTTAACCAGCAAGTATACAAACAATGTAGTTAACCAGCAAGTATTCAAACATTGTAGTTAACCAGCAAGTACTCAAACAGTGTAGTTAACCAGCAAGTAAACAAACATTGTAGTTAACTAGCAAGTACTCGAAAAGTGTAGTTAACCAGCAAGTACTCAAACAGTGTAGTTAACCAGCAAGTACTCAAACAGTGTAGTTAACCAGCAAGTATTCAAACAGTGTATCCAGCCAAAATTTTCTCAAACAAAGTAGCTAATTATTCAGCCAGTAATATTAAAAGCATGTATCCACTCAGTCAAGTCAGTAGCAAAAGTAAAGATGATAGACATAATGAAACTAAATACCAGGCTAATGTGTATATAATACCGGTGTAAGTGGGACGGTCCCTCATGCGTCCCTGGGGCCAAGCTACTTGGTATGCGGCCATCTGCATGTTATCAGATGATTACTGCGCTACACACTCGGCCCAAGGGAGCTACTGTACAATTCTAACACACGCTGCACCACCGTGGACCACTCACAGGTATTAACGGGCTCGTGTCCATCAGCCATACTGCCCGCCAGAAGACCCGGGGATCCAATCCCGAGGAGGCCTAGTAATGGTTTTACACGTGAACAGAAGGAATATCACACACTATTGCCCAATCTTTTTTATATGGGCTTGACATTCCCTTAAGCCGGGATCACGATCAAACCATTTCCTTAAGCCGGTATCACGATCAAACAATTTCCTTATGCCGGGATCACGATCAAACCATTCCATTATGCCGGGATCACTATCAAAAATTCCCTTATGTCGGGATCACGATCAAACTATTCCCTTATTCCAGGATCATTATCAAACAATTCCCTTAAGCCGGGATCACGATCAAACCCTTCCCTTATGCCAGGATCACGATCAAACCATACCCTTATACCAGGATCACGATCAAACCATTCCATTATGCCGGGATCACGATCAAACCATTCCCTTATGTCGGGATCACGATCAAACTATTCCCTTGTGCCGGGATCACGATCAAACTATTCCCTTATGCCGGGATCACGATCAAACTATTCCCTTATGCCGGGATCACGATCAAACTATTCCCTTATTCCGGGATCACGATCAAACCATTCCCTTATGTCGGGATCACGATCAAACCATTCCATTATGCCGGGATCACTATCAAACAATTCCCTTATGTCGGGATCACGATCAAACTTTTCCATTATGCCGGGATCACTATCAAACCATTCCCTTAAGCCGGCATCACGATCAAACCATTCCCTTATGCCGGCATCACGATCAAACCATTCCCTTATGCCAGGATCACGATCCAACCATTCCATTATGCCGGGATCACGATCAAACCATTCCCTTATGCCGGGATCACTATCAAACTAAACGTTCACGTAACGATACGTTCACTTGAGGTAAAAGAAACTAGTGTGTGATCAGGATTCACGAAACGTAAAGTAGCATTTTATTTGATTTATGTAAGGTATTTAACGTAAAGTTTCTGAACCGACTGATTATGTCAGCACACGAGAATTTCTATGAGCGAGAGCGAAAGGGCCTACCAATTTTGCCAGGAAAGGTGTTTTCACATACCTTCCAGAGTTATTTTACGTGCCACAATCGACATGGGACCAGTGGCTTTACTTCCCCTCCAAAAGAAGTTGTGCTACAGATTTTTACCGTTCAATAAAAATTCCGTCAACCTCGGTTGGGTTTGAACCCACAAATAACAGGTCCTGAGGCGAGCACTTTACCCCAAGACCACCGAGGTCAACCGTAACGTAACAACTCGAGCTCTATACAAAAAATGAATTTGGACTGTTAAAAAAAATACTAAGATGAAATCCTATCACTTAGGGCTGATTAGGCTGCAAGTACTTGCAGCAATATCATCTTTAATGGATCTACAAAATAAAGTGTAACAAGAGACCACGACGTTTTAGAGTTCACGAGACGTGGACAAACTAACCTAAGAAGTTGTCTGCCTGCATTCCATAAACACAAATGAAGTATTAAGTAGCCGTCTTGACGTTGCTCGCAACATGATTGGCTAGCTAGAAAACGTGGTACCCTTCACTTGACGTGACGTAAATGTTCTCCATTGGACAACCTTTACGTTACGAAGTGAACGTTAAGTTGATCGTAATCACGGCATTAGCCCTTTTCATTATTTTTTTTACTTTTTCTCAACTCATTGTAAAAAAAAAGAGGTAAAAAACCTACTTTTTGTGTTTATTTTTACTTGAACGTTTAACAAAGGGTTAATACCAACTTAACCTAATGACGAGTAGGATAGTTATAGAGCATTGGCTTGGACGGAGGAAGGTTAAGGTGGGAGTGTAGGAAACGCCAGTTAAGGGCAGTATTATTTTCTTCAGTAGAAACATCAACAGTTATTGAATATCTGTCAATAGTGTTCTGAAATTTAATGACAACCTTTTCTCTTATAAAAAGTTTATCACATAATGCCACTATGCTCATGAAAGATATTCTACAACTGTTGATACCATTACGCGAAGGAAATTAAACTGTTTCTCTTGAAGATTTTTTTTTAATTTCGGCAAAAAAAAAAAAAGTTGTTATAAAACTGGAAAACACTTGACTTTTCTCGCGTCCCCTTACGCCCAACCTTAAATCAGGTTAAATACCGGCCAAGGTGCTTCAAAACCCGAGATCATTCTCAACTGTGGCCGAGTGCAATGTGAGTTTAACGTCTTTGATCTCTTGGGCGCCGCTGGAGATTGTGTACTTTATAGTAAGGGGATCTTTAGTAAAGTTAATTAAAGTTTAGTAAGGTTGCCTCACACAGTGTCATGATCGTAAAGCGTAGAACTTAAGATATGGGCCAAACATGTTTGGGAGGCTTTGGTTCAAGCCCTGGGGGCATCAAAAATGCAATCTACTATTTGTGAGATTCTGGTGTTAGCTACCACAGTGATTTAAAAACAACAATAGTACCAGTGATAGTGAGGACTAAGGAGTGCTAAAGAAATATAGATTAATACATGTGATTATTTATATTTTTATCCAAAGAAAGTTTTTTTTAAATTTTAACTCTTTAGCACATTGACGCAAGCTATAAGTGAGCTTCAAATCGCTCGTAGGTTCTCTCACAGCTTGTACCGGTGGCCACGCGGTCTAAAGCATCTGAATCGCAATAGACTGGATTGTCAATGGTAAGAACCCAAGGTTCGAGTCTCAGCCGAGTGCACCGGGGATGTTTTATCATATGTGATTTTTTTATCACCGCGTCTTACTAATTAATTAAACTAATGTGTCAGGGACGATGAAGGTTGAATTTAGGAAAAGTGCACCAGTCATTGCGTGTAAGGAGAGTGGAAAACCATTTGGGGGAAAAACACCCTCTGTACACCCTACCGGGATCGAACCTCTATCTCCCCGTCAACAGCAGTCTAGTCTATTGCGAGAGTGACACCTTAAGATCACGCCGCCACCAAGGTGGGTGACATTGCAGTCGCTCCCATAAAAAGTTGCCAACGTGACCTCAAATAAAATATGTTTTTTCGAGGGCATATGCTCATGTTCGGGTTATGCACTGTCTCGAATAGCTTTTAATTTCCCACGCCCAAGGAATGACAAAGGGGAAGGGGGACCGGGGGGGTTGAGGATCATGAACTATAAAAACCACTCAACTTCAAGTGAACTACTACTGGTGCCTGTATGGCTGAGCTCCACTTGCGCGACGAACCAGTTCAGAAACGGAAACTACGCACATAAAAGGTAGGCCTAAAACATTACTCAAAGCACGCTTCCGGTCCGCATTAAATTTGAGCTAATTAATCATCATACTATACGAAAATAAATTTTAGTTGTTTCAACTAGGGGTGTGCGAGATCGACTTTTATGGTTCGAGACGAGAATTTTGGAATTCCTTACTTCGAGACGAGAACGGGAATTAAAAATGTAAAACTAGTTATTTCTAGATTTGCCAATATTACGTACCTTAAAACAATGACAATATTTAATTTGTTAAATGAATACATAGGCCCTAAAAGAAGAAATTTAAACAAATATAAATAAAGTTGAAAATTTAATCAATGTTTAATACTTTTGCTATAACTTGGGCTACTTAAATTATAAATATTTATGACACATATATTAAATCTGAATTTACTTCTAGAATAGGTTGACGTACATATTTATATTTAAATAATAAAGAAAACATGAGAAGCAAGTTTAAAAGTAAATTAAATTAGGAAAAAAAGCAGTTTCCGAACTTTTCGGGACTATAGAAAATGTTTCCTGACAATTGGGTCGGGAACGGGAAATATTTTTTCCTACAGGAATCCCGAAATTCGGAAATTCCACACACCCCTAGTTTCAACCATAATATCCCCCCCTCCCCCTTTTTCCAACGACAGAATATGCGATAGAATGCTCGCCTCTGACCCGGAAGGCCGATGGTTTGTACCCAACCAGGAGGCAATATTCTTTACAACAATTTAAAAAAATACACCTTCCCTACAACGATAATATTAATATTGATAGTAATGGAGTGTCTGGACTACATCAATCTGTAGCTCAGTTTGTGGAAAGATTAACCAGTAGACCTACTAATGTACCGTTGCCCAGAGGACACCCAAATGTACTAATAGTACATCCTTTTCGTGGAGGCTCTTTCCATGTTCCGATGAGGTGAGATAATAATAATCATGAATATGACGGGGTAAAGCCAATGAAGATCTTAACCTAACTCAAGCCTAATAAACCAAGTCCAGGTGATAGTGGGAGTTATTTCTCTTTCGATAAAAATCCTACGGTACCAGCCGGAAATTGAACCCGTGATATTTGAGTCAGCAGCCAGGAGCTCTGACCACTATAGCACGAGGCCAGATAATACAACGATTATTGACGTCTTAATGTGTTAATCTAAGCAGTAATGAAGAGAAGGGTAGATTAGAGTAAGTACACCCGCACCATTATAGAGGGAGGACAAAAAATAGTATGGCCAAAAACCACACCTTGGTAATCAACCATCTCAATACCCGGATTCGAACCCCGACCTGCCAACCAGCGTGTACTGATAATTCAACAGTCTTAGACCGCTCGATCACCGGTTCAGCGTGCTGTTCCCCACCTTTATTTAGGACAAACGTTGGTGTATTTAAAAAAAAACTAATTCCTTTCCTTCAGGTCGAACAGTTTTAAGTCCCCGGTAAAGATACTTAAGCGTATCTAAAAATAAAAAGTATCGCCAAAATATGTTTGATGGCATATTATCGAGTATGGGCCGATCTCTCAAAGGGGAAATAATAGTAAAAAAATCAATCTATTTAACCCCCTTTTACTTGCACTCCCGAAGAGAGTAAACGATATCCTTACTTATCATTACGAGCCATAAAAGAACAAATTGCCCCGTTCTATGACTGATTAATTCGAGCCGGGCCCGGGCCAAATGAGTAGGTGTAAGGGAGTCACGTGGTATACCGGGAACAGTACACCCCTCTTCCCGCACTTATTAGTGTCGTTATTATTATACAAGCTATCAGATTGATTCCGTGACCGGCCGGGACTTGGGTTTCACGTCGTTTATTACAGAGCGATCAGGTTCCCGGCGGAGAGCCACTTACCTCATACACACTGTCCCAATACACCCTTCGTACTCCCATAGATGAGCCACAATGGTCTAGTGTTTTTTTTTTACAAGCATTGGATGCGTTTACACTGATCTTGACTAACTACGATTTGACCCTTTCTAATAAGCTGCGGCATAGTGGAACAAGTAAAGGTAATCTTGTTATATTTCAGGGTAAACTAAGGGTAGGCCTACATTGGGCTTACCTTGAAAGGTAAGCAGTTTTACTTAACTGATTATACTATGACCCTGTATTTAAGCTACATAATATTTCAGTATAACCAAGCAAAGTAAGTAGCCGCGACATTATTCAAGCATTGGGCAGCCTAAAGAAAGCCGTGGTGTAACAACCACGATATATTTCAGGCAATGGGAAGCCCAGATAAAGCCAAGGTGCCATGATCACCACATAGTACAAGCAGTGGGCAGCCCAGAGAAAGCCGTGGTGCAAAAACGAAGATATATTTCAAGCAATGGGCAGTCTAGAGAAAGCCAAGGTGCCATGGCCACGACATATTTCAAGCATTGGGAAGCCCAGAGTAAGCCAACGTGCCATGGTCACGACATATTCCAAGCATTGGGCATCCCAGAGAAAGCCAAGGTGCCATGGCCACGACATATTTCAAGCATTGGGAAGCCCAGAGAAAGCCAACGTGCCATGGTCACGACATATTCCAAGCATTGGGAAGCCCAGAGAAAGCCAACGTGCCATGGTCACGACATATTCCAAGTATTGGGCAGCCCAGAGAAAGCAAACGTGCCATGGTCACGACATATTCCAAGCATTGGGCAGCCCAGAGAAAGCAAACGTGCCATGGTCACGACATTTTCCAAGCATGGCGCACTCCAGAGTAGGCGGAGGTACATTATCCACGATATATTTCAAACATTGATCACTCCAGAGCACGCCGGAGGGGCGGCGCCCCTTCTGGGTCCACATGATCTGGGGCTATATTCCCCGCCCGTGACCCGGAGAGTAGTGTACCGACGATGAACGCCCGGATCAGATACCGGTTGTTTTGTCAAGAGCGGGGAGGGAGACTCGGGTAACGTTGTTCTCACTTCCTTTATGACAGTCCGGCACGACACCCGGTTACACGTCACAGCGCCCCGTTTTGTTCCGGGGGACGGTATATTACTCTAGAACAATTGTCGAGGAAAGTTGTGAACAAAACTAGCTTGCCTACCTTCAAAACAGGCCATCACTTTGACACATGCATGTTATGAAGAGAGTCTTATTGAATAATATGTTTCTGGAATCCCGAGTCTTAAATTTTCTTTCGAATCTTGAATCAAAATTCGAGTCCTCAAATCTTTAAAATTGAACAAATTTAGCTAAAGTGAGAATATTTAAAAATTTAATTAAAAGGAAAGTTGTTTAAGGCATGGAGCCAATGACAAAATTATAGTTGGTTTGTCATGTATATTAGGTCATACACAACAAAAATTAACTTTTTTACTATTCATTAATTGTGCTAATATGTTAGGGATTAGGAAAGTTGAAAATTTAGAGGACGTGTACCACTATTTGCGTTGAGGGAGCCTGGAAAATCATTTAGGTAAACATAATCAGTACACCCGACCGGGATTCAAAACCCGATACACCCCGTCATCGGCAGACCCGTCTACTGCGAGAATGACGCCATAGACCATGCGTCCACCGAAGTAGGTAATTATTAAATCAATTTATAATACAGTTTTGTCTTTTTTTTGGGTCCTTTTTGCCATTCTTTCAACCACACAAATATAATTACTCATACCAATTGATTAAAATTTTTATATCAAGTAAAGGTATTCATAATTAATATATTCGAGATATATTCTTGAGATTTTTACGAATCTCACATCTCTTGAATACCAAAGGATTCGAGCATTCCATTTGTACTTATGACAAATGTTTTGTCGACATAACCGTTCACAATTATAAAATATTTCTAAGGGAATTTAACATTTGAGCGATCATTACGATCACGCACCTTGAGCACACGGAATTAGAAGGAAATATCATCTTTTAACTGCGTTTTTGTGCCCAGGAAGTAAGTATTCTAATCCCGACCAAGTTTACAAATTATTTTCCTTCTCCCCACTACAATACCGTTCAGGTTTTTTTTTGCAGTCTTTATAACAAGATTGTACACAATAAATAAAATATTACACCAGTAGATGTGTTTAGTCTAATTTTCAACACATAGTAATATCAACAATTTCTTGACTACTTGTCATGGCCCATTCTGGAATTTGATAACAAATTTTTATTGAAAGTTTATAATCAAATGCAAATAATATGTTCATAGGAGAAAGGCCTATTCAAGAACTGTTGAGACTACTATGTGCTAAAAACTAACCTAAATGTATTTACTGAAACAAATTTTGGTAAAAAAACAAACAAAGAATCCTAACTAAAACTGCAAAAATAAAAACCATAGCTCATGTTCACTTTCAGCCCAACAATAATTACCCGAAAAACAACCGATGTTATTATATCCCTTTCTATTCAGCGGTTCCGAATTCATCTAATTGCAGATAATGTCGTTTCCGACAAGCTACGAGCAGGGTTGACAACCCTTTCCCGAAAGCCGCTTGCGCCCATGGCGGACGGAACCACAACTAGCAAGATGGACGCGCTCCAGACACGAGCTATTTGTCATGCCGTGGAGATGCATCACAGCGCACAGAAGACAACTCCCTCCCCCCCCATAAAAAAAAAACCCCACAACAGTTTCGACGTCAATAGGGACACCTTCGAACACAATGGAACAACGGCGACAAGATCGCACCTCATTAATTCTAAATTATTTTCTAATTGTTTCCAAATAATTACTAACACGGGCCAAGTGTGATGTTGGCTTTTTTTTTATCTTTTATTATTCGTCTTTGAGACGATATCGATCTCTTTGTCTTTTATTCGTCGGAGGTATTCTTGTTTTGTTTTTTGGGCGCGGGTGCCGGATGTCTGGGGCGACGCGACCTGGCCCATCTCTACTCGCCTGCATACTGATACTCCAATGTCAGACTCGTTAGGAAGAGGCTAAAATGGGGGTGGGGGGTGGGGGGCGCCTACCAGTTGAGGAACAATGGAGGCCAGAAGAACTTACACGCCAACACAGTGTCCATAATAGAGTCGGGTAGATCACTAAGCAAGCGGTGGACATTATCTTTAATTACGACACCAAGGTTATTAACGGCTTTATTTAAAGCGCAGGGAAGAGAAAGGTAGCCGAGAGAAAGTATGACTGCATAATCGGGGAAAGGGAATGAAAAATCCCTAACGATAACACATGAGCGTGACGAGGGAATGAAAAATTCCTAACGATAACGAGTCAGCGTGGATATGGAATGGAGAATCCCTAGTGATAACGCATTGGCGTGAAGAGAAAAGGAAAAATCCCTTGTGATAACGAGTTAGTGTGGAGGAGGAGTTAAAAATCTCTAGTAATAAGGCAATTATATTGTCGGTGATAACACGTGCTTACAAAAAGCCATGACCTGCCTTAGTAATTATGTTAATATTCATCCGTCTAACAATCTATTAATATCCTTACTGTATAATGTGACGTTAATTTAAAACCCACACTTCAATCTAAATTAAAAACAAGACCATCAAGAATCTAAAGGAAGTCTGCAGCCTTAATAGTCTTCGGATAAATAAGTATTCAAAAGTTAAATTTTAGTCAGAAAGTGGTATCAGCTGTCCATAACACAGGAACATGTACAAAGCCTGTGAAATAATCAATACTAAACATCATTATTGGTTCCAACACGTATAACTTTTGTAGAAAGGAGTATTTTATATACAGTCCTGGTTTAGTGAGGAAAAAACTTATTTGAGATCTAAAAAAAGTAACTAAATACTCTTTCACATATTAATTCGTCAAATAATTAGATCCGGAGCTGTCGTTTTTTATGTATATTATATCTTAATATATATAATTCTTCTGTACGTGTGTATGTCACTGAACTACTCCTAAACGACTGGACCGATTATGATGAAATTTTTTGTGTGTGTTTGAGTGGGTCCGTGGATGGTTTAGATTCACAATTGGACCCGGTAGGTGGCGCTGCAATCGGGTTTAAGGATTTTATTTTTATTTTTT
>CABFWB010000256.1:80244-110016 GCA_902151455.1 Timema bartmani
GATACAGCTGATATTTGTGGAGTTGTGGACGAAATGCCAAAAATAAACAGATGTTTTATTTTGTATGTTGTCTTGACAAACACTGAATTTGTAATATTTGTGTTACTCACTAATTGGAGTTCATTGTGAATTTGTAATTGTGATGATCACATAGTATTTGTTTTATTATCGAAATCAACTATGCCACCCAAACTAAAAGCCAACGTTCGGGCAGGACAAAGTCTGTCGGGTCCGCTAGTATAGCTATAAAATAACACAAATAAAATAGTTACATGTTATCAATGTTGGCCGCAAAGATATTGTATTTTATAACAGATGTTCCAAAAGTTTATTCGTAAGAAAATCAAGGTTTATTTTTGGATTCGTGAACCGTTTGACAGGAAAATAGTTTGAAGCTCCATTATAATTGTAGCTTTTATATTCTCAATATTAAAATTAACTTTGGTTAAGGTCATTCGACCATCAATATTATATTTCACAATTTTAACAAGTGTTAAGATACCTATAAATAGTGATTCAATTATTTCAAATCATTACAGTTCATGAGTTAGCATTTAAAGGGTCAAACCTGGTATTTTATACTTTTTCCGTAGGCCCTATCATTGTTAAGTTTCTAATGTTTGGGGCTAAAATTTAGTACAACTATAAATTCATATGAGATGTAGGCCTAGACAATGAGATATTTCTTTGTCAAGATAAAATTTCTAGTGTATGAGACTGAAATTTAGTAGGGTCTAGACATTCATTGTACACAATGAGATATTAATAATATTAATATTTTAATGAAATATATTATCGTGTACATCTCATATGAATTTCTAGATCCTACTAAATTTCAGTCTCATACATTATAAATTTTATCTTAACAATGGTAGCCTAATCGAAAAGCTTAAAATAGAAACTATGACCCCTTATAGCTCGTGAAGCAGTTAAATGATTTGAAATTATTGAATAACTATTTCTAGCTTATGACTATACAATTGTTCAGTAAAATCTATATGGTCGAATGACCTTAAGTGCAAGAGAAGGTGAGCATATTTTAACTTCACCATTCGTTGAAAAGGTTATTAGTCAATAGATATATATGTAGTTAATAAACTATTTTAAAATCGACGTTTAAATTAACAGTTATGAATTTTAGTATCTAATTAATTCAGACCTGAAGATGGCGTAACACACAACACCAAATCATGTCGTCTTAGAAGACTAAAGCTCAAATAAGGAGAAGGAAATAAAATAATAAAAAGGAAGATTTAATTTTATCATTTATTTATCCTTACCAAATAAATATGAACGTTATTAAAAAAATTAATATGGAGTTTTGATGGACAGCCGAGATACATTAATCGTACATAGTATACTACTTAGTTTGATGGGTTTTAAGCAGGAAACTAGAAAAAGTATTCTATGATTGGAAACTGAACAAGGGATTCACTTTCACAAAGGTGTATATTGAAGGGAATACAGTTTCAAATACCAAAAAGGCTCGTTAACTTGGTAAAGCTACTTTGCCCTAAAACAAAACGCTGAGCAACGCCAAAATAAAATAAAAAGAGAGAACAAAATACTGCGTATCTAGTATCGAATAAAATTTTATAATTGAGTTAGCTACATAAAATTAACACTTACATAAAAACATTAAAACTTGACTTGATCAAATAGCAAACCTAATAGTCAATAAAAAAAAAAGAATATTGCATTTACAGCTTTGTTTTTGTTTTGTCGGTTATAAAGTGACCAAATAAACAATACAATATACATACAGTTACCAGCAAAACTACTAAAAACTAGCTATCAACATGATTTTTTAATAATAAAGAATATCACAGTCCGACACCTTAGCTAAGTCGGTAGCGTGTCTGCCTAGTTAGCTATGGGGGGCGGGGGGTCCCGGGTTCAATTACCAGCATTATCATTTTTTTTAATCGTCGATGGAATTGGGAATTGGAAGGCTGGATGTTGTGTCTGTTGTCTGTTCTAGATTTAAATGGATTATTAAGTCATGCACTCATATTAGTCGGTCTAGAAAGTGCACTTTTTTTTTATCATTTTTTGGCACCGCGTCTTATTGACCGTTCGGGTTATACGCCTATGTACTAATTATGCTTGCGGGTTAGGGTTTAGGAAGGCTTGATTTAGAAGAAATGCACCCACATTTTTGTGGATGGGGAGTGGAAAACAATTTAGGAAAAACTACCCCCAGTACACCCGACCGGGATCGAACCCCAATCTCCCTATATTCAGCAGTCTAATCCACCACGAGAGTAGCGCGTTAGAGCACGCGGACACCGAAGCAGCTTGTACTTTATTTACCTCTAATAATAATAATAATAATAATAATAATAATAATAATGAAAAAAGTTTCACACCTTAGCTCAGTCGGTAGCGTGTCTGATTACTGAACTAAGGGTCCCGGTTTCGATTCCTGTTATGCCCGAAAAGCTTATTATTGGTGAAATGTGGGTTTCCCCTTTCAAAGTGATAAATTAACTCCCCGAGGGCTGGATGTTGTCCCTGTATTAGATATTAAGTTAGTAAATAATTCGTGTGTTTATATGACCAGTCCTAGTCGGTTCAAAATATGCACGTTAAATACCTGAAATAATAATATAAAAAAAGGTCGCAGATTTTGTCCCACTATTGTAAATAATAAGCTTGTTTTTATTGCAACGTCTATATTAAATCAGGGAGTATTTTATTAGTGACCAACAGAATACAATACTGTACATACTGTTTAGTCTATGCAAGGGTTATTGGTTCACATTTCGACATGTTAATAAAACCAAAATGTATTAATTGGGACGTCAGAACATTTCGGGCACTAAAAGCAGTCTGACAGCTCACAATCAGATTGCAATACTAGAATAGTAAACAAACGAGAACAGCCAACAATTAATTATATCATGTGGTCTATTTTGTGTGTGTGTGTTTTGTTTTTTTTGCGATATAAATAATTGCGATACATTCGACAAAAACCCCAGTAAGTTATTTAAATAAATAGGGTAGAGCTAGAAAGAGAAAAAAAGAGAAAATGAGAAAACCATCAATGGTTTTTTTTTATAAAGTCTTCCAATAGCATTTATCGCAAGTTACACTAAAGAATCATAAACTAAAAGGTAATGACAAAACATAGGCGAAGACCACGCCTTTCCCCTCCCCATTCACGAAACAAAGACTACGCCCCCTTTCTTAAACCCCCGCCAATCACGTACGAACAATCGTAGGGGGATACCGTCACGTGGTGTATGGAATGTTGACGAGATCCATCCGAGATTGCAATGCTTCGTAAAACTTATTTACACTCCTACAAGTTTACAGTTTAGAAAATACAAATATATATTTTTTGCAGTCAACATTGATAACATTTTACTATAGCTTACTTTTAGTGTTATTTCATAGGTATTGCCTCTATGGTCTAGTGGTTAGAACTCCTTGCTACATATCTAGAGGTCCTTGGTTTGATCCCCGGCACTTCCAGAAATTTTCTATAAAACAGTGGGTCTGGAACGATGTTGAACTCAGCCTCGTGAGAATAGATGTGGATTCAGTTGAATGAATCAGTAGCAGCTCTGGTCTAGAAAACTGTGCTAACCCCATGATACCCTCCAAACGCAAGTGTTAAGCACTATCATCGCTAACTGCGGCGGCCGCTCGGTCGATATAGCTCGATCGTGGGCTCAAGTCATAGAGATTTAATTTTAATGTTATCTATCAAAAGTGACAACTACAGATAACATGACTTGACGTATGACGAAAACAGCCATTTAAAGAAAACCTTCATGGGTGGATACGCGAACTAAATAAGGCGTCAATCTCGTTTGGTCTAGTTTGCCAGTGACGTGGAAGTCAGGGTTTTAATTTTTGAGGAGTGTACTGAAGGGTATTTTTTCCTAATAGGTACATCAGTCTCTTACCCCTCCCCTCCTCCCACACAAATACGGGTACATTTCCTCTAGATTTTACCTTTCTCATCCCTAGCCTATAAGTGTAGCCTAAACAAGTGAATAGCCTTGAACGGGTGCACAACAAAACACTTTTTTTTATGTCACAGTCCCTACCTACCTCCCTCCATGCCTCTGGTGTGTTGAGGGAAACTACAGTAGCCCCATGGCTTCTTTGGTGCTGACTGACAGTTCACAGCTGACTTCTTACAGTCAACATTTAGGTATATACCTAAATTTTGACTGTCAGAAGTGACAGCTGCTAAACACATGTTTTTTGCAGATCATATGGTTCGGCGTAGGGATACATAATTTAGCCTGGTAGCTTTTCAAAGCCGTCAGCTGTCAGCACCAAAGAAGCCATGGGGCTACTGTGCATATCCTCGAGAAGGTAAAGCTATCAGTTGCGCGGGCTAGCAGTGTCTTTGATCCCAGCTGCGGAGATTAAAAAACAAACGCTGACACACCGTGCTATCAGACCTTCAGAACAACAGTCATCATCACCGGGATGGATGAGAGTCTGCCGGCGATTATACTATTATAGTAAGGGCCTATATATTCTGAGGTCCACCAATCCCCCTTTCGACCTCAAGTGTTCGTTATTCGTAACAGCTTTTAGGTCTTACTAGTAAAAGCAGCTTTATACTGGCGGCCAGTAAACTTGCCTCATGTGACCGAGGATTAGGAGTCACTCGGACACAGACAAAGTGTCTGTGCACTTGGATAATGTCGCTAGTACGAGACGGTCGGACTCTTGGAATAGCGCACAGCTTCTTTTCAGGAATATTTAGATTGTTTTCCATATTAATAAAATAATATGTTCAATAATGAACAATCTCGTTAATGTTATTATTTAGACCTATCAAGTAAACATTAATTTTTTTATTTAGCACCGCGTCTTACTACCCGTTCGGGTTGTATGCTTAAGTAATAATTACTCGAATGGGTTAGGAATTGGGAAGGCTACAAATTAGAGGAAGTGAACCCGCATTTTCGTGGAGTGAGAGTGAAAAACAATTTAGGAAAAAAAAAACAGTTCACCCAACCGAGATTTGAACCTCGATCTCTCTGTCCTCGGCAGTCAAGCTAACACAAAACTAGTGCGTTAGCCAGCTACGCCACCGAGGCGGGTTAAGTTAACATATAATCTAAATCTCCCGAGACTAAAGTCTACTATAAATACCGCCCTGAAGGGACCCATTCACGAGGTGATATTGAAGCAACAAGATTAAAAATTTGATTAATCTGAAATTGCTAGGAGATTAAGTTGATCTCCCAGCTACCCATTCACTAGACGACATACAAGCGATTTAGTTGTCAACCGATCTTTCGTCCATCTTGTTTTTATAATTTCAAGGTAGCCTTCTGTGACGTGTGTACATACATCCATACATTTATTGTTTTCAAGCGATCCTACTCACATTGATACGTAAGGTGGGATGGTAGGAAATGGAAGTTAAAATCTATATTTTTGCAATTTTTATGCCAAAAAACATTTTTTGAGTATTAAAAATAAAATACTGCTCTTATAATATATAGATTTAGTTTAATTTTCTACACACGCTGCTCCCCAACAGTTCTCTAATATCTGTAATGAGCATTGTGGAATTTACCAAGAATATTTATCAGTATTTAAATACTTTCTGATCTAATGCCATTATCTACTGAAGCAAACTTTATTTATTTTGGCCAAAAAAAGGATTTTTGTCTTAAGCTCTGCAGAAATAATATCTTCACTTTCGTTTCCTTCCTTTCATCACAAGTTTAGCTAGGAGGTCAAACAATCCGGTTGTCAACGTCCAACCACTGTGAAATCTGCTTCAGGGTGACGGCGAGTGCAATCAGATTTAAAGGACAAACCACCAATCAAAATATCTCCTGCAATCTGGTTGTGTTTGCATAGGGACTGTGAATTATTTGGAAAATTTAGTCGAAAGCGACGAAACTGTCAGCCCGGTTGCTTCAATATCGCCTCGTGAATGGGCCCCTTAAGGTGAGGTGTTAGTGAGCGCGAGTTTAGTGCATTAATTTTGCAGTTTTTATAGCATGAACATTTTTTGGACAAAATAAATCAAATATTTCTTCTACGGAAACACAGAGCTTAGTTTTCTGCACATGCTTATCTCAACAGTTCTTGAATATCTGACAAAGGTGTCCTGGAATTTAATGACACCTTTTTTTCTTTATTTAAAAAGTTTGTCACCAAATGCCGGTATGATCATGACAAATATTCAAGAACTATTGAGATTAGCATGTGCAGAAAACTAGACTCTTTGTGTTTTTATAGAATAAATATTTGATTTATTTTGGCCAAAAAATGTTTATGCTATAAAAACTGCAAAATTAACTAAATTAATGCACTATACTCGCGCTCACTAGCACCCCACCTTAAAAGACTCGATTATTTTCACCACCTGCAGTCATCGCCTCATTGTGGTTAAGATTCACGCAAGTTTTAAACGGGGAGGGGGAAGAAGAGAAGATTATGAGCATCCTGGGAGGGCGTGGGTGGATTGGACATTGCTTCCTCACCCCCCGCCAGAGATAGATTTGGCACTTCTACCTTGCACGACGATTTCCCTCCGAAAGTGGATTGGGGACTGCTACATCGCACCATAGTTTCTCCCCCAAACCTTGCTCCCCCTTTCACTAATAATTAATTAATTAATTTTTACAACTGGCATACTTTACAGAGTAGCGCTCAGCTATGCACGGCTTGTACTGAACTAAAGACTGCTGGCGATTTATTGTAATCATTTCCAATTAATGTTCTATTATCTAATCCTATCTATAGCGAAGTACCCAATCCACCTGTTAACATTTCCTTCTAGTAGAGTCTACGGTGGTCAATCCAACCAAACGCCCGAAGAGAAGGGACTAATGCTAGTAGTCACACAGTCCAAAGCTCACATTAGATCAGACTGGCTGTGAATGGGAAGGTCGAGGTTCGAATCTAAATAGGTCATCTTAGAGGTGTCCCCCCCATCGCTACATTTTTTGATTTATCACTACTGGTTTCCCCCATAGTCTCACCTAGGCGCTAATGCAGGTGCTCTAACTCTCATTTCTACCCCTTATTTTATACCGTTAATAACACGTGTAAGACGTCATGAATAAAGAAAAAGAAGCTAACGGAAGCCAGGGTTTAAGGCCTAATCTCCCAATTAATAAAAAGGAGAGCACCTGACTTAGCCTTATCTAACATCATCTTCGCTAGCAAGTATCTCAAGACTTGACTTTCATTTTTTGTTTTGTTTTAAGGTTGGATTTGTTCTTATACTGTCAGACTCAGTCGGTGGCGCGTCTGCCAACAGAACTACAGCTAATTGGTTCTTTATAATTTTATGGATTCCTTTGCCCCTTACTTTAACGATGTAACCTACCTGTGACGTAGCGGCAGGTCAATCTAGGCTTTTACAAATCAATTTATTTACGTTTTAAAACAATAACATCTAAACAATAACAATACGTTCTTAAATAAATCTAAATAGAGTATTACATTATAAATAAATTGTTTTTATCTTGAAGTAGTTTTTTGTAAATTTTATTTTTAATCTTCTACAAATCAGTCTATTTGGTTTATTCACTAAATATACTGTAGGAAGATTCATGCCAGGATGTAGATTAAAAATATCAGTGGAAGCATAATATGTCTAAATAGAGGAGGTATTTTTTTAAAAATTTGAGTCAACAGAGAAAAAACAGTTTGGTATAAGTTACAACAAATTTAATATGGACTACAAAATTAGTTTGATTATAGCAAAATAGTTTTTTAGTCCCCAATATTTTTTGTTAACCTGTACAAAACTGTTTTTTTCTGTGAATGCTGTCCAAGCGCAAATAGAAGAGTGAGTGTCTAGGCTCGTTAGCGGAAGAGAGAAAGTATTATCAGTATGCAAACAAGAGGCCATACAGGGTGAACTGCTCATTTTCTTCCCTCTCTTTCTATTTCGTAAAATGTCGTCAAGTGTGCCTAGAGTGCATTAGGTGCATTAAAGTAAGATGCAATCCAATCCAAAAACTAGCTTAGAAATCCCAAAGTAGGCAACTTAATTTAAAAATGGGGAAAGGTGTAATTCTGTTCGGCTGTCACTTTCTACGGGCCACTACTGACCATTAATTTTTTTGAGAGGCGGCAAGATTAAATTAAAACTAGTAAAACAGCACTACTGGCCAAAAATGAAGAAGTAGGAAATGATGGACCAGCTCAGCTGGTGGAGAGAGGGGTAAATATATGGAATGGGGAAAAAAATTGAGAAGTCAAAATTGATGGGGATTTCAAAAAATAAAGAGTTGGTGATAATCAAAATTGGAAGCCTGGAGTTGGAAAACAATAGAGGAGTTCAAGAACCTGGGAAGACTGATGACAAAGGATGCCTTATGTACCAAGAAAATTAGGGAGATGATCGCCAATGCCAAGGAAGCTTTCAACAAGAGGATAGTGCTGACAAGAAAGTTGAGTTTCGAACTGAGGAAGGAACTGATTAAATGCTACATTTGAAGCCACGTGTTGTAAGGAGAAGAAACATTGACTTTCAGGAAAATGGAAAAGAAATACTCTGAGAGCTTTAAAATGTGGTGCTGGAGAAGACTTGAGAAGATTTGGTGGACATAAAGGATAGCAAATGAAGAAGTTATAGGAAAAGTGGGTGATAAGAGAACCATTTTGGATGTGATTCTTTGGTACAAAGCAAACTAGATCGGACACATCTTTAGGAGGAACTGTCTTCTGCATGACGTCATAGAAGGAAAGGTTGAGGGAAAGAGTAGCTTAGGAAGAAGGAGGCAGAGGACAGGGCTAATTGGCGGTTTAATTTTATTGATAAAAGGAATGGATCTCTCGTAAGACAGAACAAATAATAATAATAATAATAAGGTACCTCTAGGGCATAGACCATTCCGATATATCCTTCTCCCTCCCATTCCACCTAGCGACGTATGAATGATCCACAGATGACTCTGCAGTTATTCCCCGGGACGTAGCACCTTAGATATTATATATCTTTCTTCTCTCATCAGGGCACCGCCAAATGAGAATGCCAGCTAAGCACTTATGCTCCCCCCTCTCCCTTATCAAGTTCGAGGGCCCTTAATCAGGTATAGTCCAATTTTCATAGGAAGAGCTTTATCTAATAGATAGTAGAGTAACTATATCTATTATTATTATTATTATTATTATTATTATTAGCACCGCGTCTTACTACCCATCCGGGGTATACACACTTATTCTAATGTGTAATGGTAGGGTGATTGCGAGATGAAATGGAGGACCTACAGTTTAACGTGGGATCCGAACCACGGTGGAGGCCTGGCATTCCTCACATTCACAAGTTGTGATTAATACACGTCTTGTCAGAGGTGAAGGAAGGGTTTGGCAATCAGATAAATCTGTGCCGGGACCGAGGATTGAGCCCCGGACCCCCAGTACAGAAGTCCGACACCTTACTCCTGGACCGCCAGGTCACCCAACTAGATCTAATTTCAAGTTTTCATACGTCAGGTCATATGATCTGCAGCTGTCACTTTTTAAAGATAATATCAATACCTAGAAACCTCACTTCGGGGGGAGAATGGTCCAAGGTGTCACTCACGCAATAGAATGGACTGAAGGTGTCTTGCAGTTGATGCACTAATTACGCTGATGTGTTAAGGATGAGGCAAGTCAAATTTAGAGGAAGCGTGCCCGCATTTTCGGGAAGCGAGAATGATGAACCACTTAGGAAACAACCCCCCTCAGTTCACCCGACCAAGATTAGAACCTCAATCTTCCCGTCCTCGGCAGTCTAGATCCACATGACTAGCGCGTTAGCCAACTACGCCAGCAAGGCTGGTCCTTACCATTTAAGTTTCAAGGTAAACGGAGTGTACATTACAATTTTCCGATTGCAAATCAACTGTAGACTAAACTTTTCATATCTAAGTCACTTCCGTTTCATTTAAATTGAGAGAGCTTTTGGAAGAATTGGCGAACACATTTAAAGATCTGAAGAAGAGTTTATCACACATCATGATCATTCTGAAATATTGATTTTAATGGCCTGGGTTCAATTCTGATTGGTTACACCTCCTCTCCACAACCCCACCCCGTTATTATCCATCCTGATTTCAAATTAATGTCTGATTCTTAAAATTTCACCTTCTCTTCTCCGTTTACTTTAGTTATCTAGTTAGTACTCAAATTATAGAGTTTTCTAAGTAATAACTATTAAAAAATACTAATAATGAAAATAAGCCACTTCAGTGGCCACATGGTCTAAGGCGGCGCTTTTGCTATAGACTAAACTTCTAATGATGAGTAGATGATGGTTCAATCCCGGTCGCGTGTACTAGGGTGGTTTTTCTAAATGGTTTCCCATTTTATTCCCAAGCAAATGTGGGTACATTTCTTATGTATTTAACTTTTGACAAAAAATTATTTGAACATATTAGAGGGGTCCAGCTGTTGAAACTGTATAGTATCTGTGGAAGTGAATCTTTAAAGAAACCGTCTCATTCCACGGATAACCTCTAACACAGCTGGAAACAGATATAGCATCGTGGTGTGGTTTTCTGTATTATACTTTTAAAAATACCAGTAGAATTAACACAAGTGAAACAGTTTAGTTATCTTTTTTTAAATAAAACAAAATTAAAAACACACCTTTTAAAATATACTACTAAACTGGTCTGAATTTCAGTTTTGTTAAATGAAGAATTCAGTTAAACACCCTTCGATGTAATTTCTGGTTCAAGTGTAATCATGTAGCTATATAATGTCTCGGTTGGTCAGCCATTAGATGGGCTCTTAAATCCGTATTTATAGCATAAAATTTGGGGGGGGAGAGGGGGTTATGAGGAAAAGGAGGGGGAGAAGGTTATGCTGAAAAGAGGGGCGAGGGAGAGTTCGTGAGGAAGTCCACCAATAGGAGTTGGATTATTTTACAAACATCAAATCCCCACTCAAAACGATCTAAAGCTTTATAAAGTATACGTATTTATAAAAATGAGGTTGTGTCTTATAAAACTACAATAAGATACAGGAACAAAAAAATATATAATCATTTCTAGAGTGAAAATGAGGTAAGGAGGGAAAGATGGGTGTTGTTGAACTACCGAGCCACTCCCCCTATCCCTTGGTACGACCCTGCGTATCCTGAGTCGCGACAAAATTACACACGTCCCCGTTGAGAATTTATAGCGACCTAAGCACACCAAGTGGCCGGGGAAATAAGTAAAGGTGGCGCAGGGTATCTCGCCCTTTCAAAATATCCCCTCACGACTCACCAAACAGAGCCAAAGCAGTTAAATAAAGCGCGGTCTTTATCGCCCATCTTGTATCTATCTATACACTGGTAATTCACAAATCTTCCAGCTCCCTTCTTATCGCCTCGGCTCGACTGTATTCAGGCACGCTAGAAGACGATGACAACAAGAATGGATTATCCACGTGATCCTCCTCGACGGCACAGATGAACGAAACGAGGGAGGTTTCGCTTTTCGGTTCTCTTGCTTGGTTGTAGGCCCCGTTGCTAAGACGCAGCCGAGGACCTCAATTTGCATCCTAAAAAGAGATGTGACTTGTATTGTATTGTATTTTATTGTGAGATGGAGAGTTTTCCTTTAATTTCTGGAAGGAAATTGTTGACACTTATTTAAATGAAACTAACGAAATTAAGAAGTCTCAAGTGTAAAAGTCAGTACTTCAATTAAATTTATCCCAAGGACGTTAACACCAGAAATATAAAATGAGTTACAATAAAGCAATAACACCGATTCCAGTTTTATTTTAACACTCGCGTATCGACTACAGCGCTTGGTGGTTGAATGAAAAAATATCCCTAAAGTCAGGGAGGGCTCTTTGATATTCTTTAGTTCAGATAATACATACATATTGTCATTAAATCCTTAAAAAATATTTGCTCTTCCTCTGGGATTCAATTATCTATCCTTCGTCTCTAGTACTCATCGAAAGATGATGGGGTCCAAGTCAAAATGGTTGACGTGACTTGAATCGTATTAATAGACGAACTTTGACTGCTCTGTTCTTGAACACTTTGCATCCCTCACGCTAGGGTTTATGAATTCAGAACGGTGAAGGGCGGAAGATTCATGAATCGAATGTATTCGGGCTGGATCCGAATCTAGCGTTGGGGGATGTAGTAGGCTTGATCTTTTTGAAAATGTTATTAGAAACCTAACGGATAGAATTGTGAGCATCAGTTAGTGAGAATGTTTTTATTGTGTTAGGTGGCTCAGCCAATAATAAATTAAACAAAAATTTGATAACATTAGAAAAAAACCCAACTAAATTGTGAAATTGTGTATTGATCTTGGACACATCCGTGGGTATGGTGACGTATCACACATGGGCGGTTAAGCGTTCTGAACAGGTTTGTATCCAGCCTCGTTCGTGGAAACGATTTTACCTCATGTGTTCTATTTAGAGATTGACAAGAGTGAATCCAAAGTTCACTCCCTTTATATAAATTGACTGCTTAAGTTACCAAAAATCCACATAATATGTCCTGTAATTTTAAACTGTTATCAGTAGTAACACTGAGTATTAGAACGTAATGACGTGACGTGGGGTGTTGCCAGGATAGGCAGCGTTAGTCTAAATTGTACCTGTGGATTGTTCTCATTACTCAGTAACACACTCGCAAATTTAGATGAGAGCCTATTGGTCAAATGGGGGAGATAGTGGGTGAAAACACACACACATATATATATAAAACAAGCTATGCTTACCCTGGAAACACTCCACGCCTCCAAGCTAAAGGGAAACCTCCCAGAATTGAATAAAATTTTCTCGATGAGACTCTGTCGACCTTTCAAACCATATCATGGGGACGGATTGGTGGTGGTGGGGGGAGGGAGAAGGCAGGGGAGTCATGTTTACCTTCAACACATTAAGATAAGTATAGTCATCCTACCCGGAACACATGTCTTGAAGATGTATGTCTAAAAACACACACACACAAGTGTTTAATCGGCCTTCTCTTCTTCGTCGAGCTATGACAGAGCGACTAAGAAGAATTCTTGTGCCGTCACGGGCCGATGGGAAGGTATTCAGTTTGGAGCGGAAGGGTTTTAGAAACACAGAGTGTTGGGGGAGGGGTGGGGGGTTAGTGTAACACGGGATGGGATGAGCTCGAGTCTATGAATCTAGGTCTCCTTGCGACGCGGCGTCGTCTGTCGACAGGCCAACCCTAATGGGTCTCTTTAATACCCATTTCCTCTGAAGAGAGAAATTTGACGATGGTTCAGCATTAGTTTCTCCCCTCCCCTCTTTTACCTTAATCGGGTGAGACAATTTTAAATCTTCAGACAATAAAAAAAGATTTCCTTTATGTTTTTACTGGAGCAATTTATAAACACGGACTTTTTCTCATGTCGCCTTTACTCCCACCTTAAGAGACAATGCAACGTAACTTAAGGCCCTTGGCCCTGTCGAGTACAAGTCTAAAACCTATTTTGTGGTATGGTGGGCGGGAGGGTGAAAGGCATGAAGTGGCTTCACAACCAACCAAATTATCCTTACGCGCCAACAAGATCAGATGGATCACGAAAAACGAAGATGGCGCTAGCTACCGGACAGGTCTTGCGGAAAAATCATACGTTTGGAAATATCAGTTTTCTCGAGAACGAGTGAAATTTTCAGAGTAATATTTTCAAAATAATGTATCAATGTTTATCAGGCGTTACATTTTTTCTTATTTTTTGCTATGCAGCCGGCAGTTTTCTATTGAAAAATGTCAAAATTATTGATATTTGATCAATGTTAAAATTTGAAGAGGAGGTGTGTATATAAAAAGTATAGCATAATCAATATGCTTCTATTCTTGAACAAACCGTTTCCGAAAAGGAAATTGCAAAATAATAAAAATTCTTGAAGATAACCGTTTGTTCCCATTGCTCTGCATTTCCACGCCAAATGAAAAGGGCCGATCGTCTTAAATGCATGGTGTGAATTATCAACGTCTCACAAAAACCAACTTCTTTTTATATAATATATAATTCAATTAAAACTACTACAATCCAATTTTAATAGGAAAGCCTTTTAAAAAATACAAACTTATTTTGAAACCAACATTGATAACATTTGACTATATTATTAGTTTTATATTTTTAGAGGTAATTGTAATATATATCAAAAGTGACAGTTGCAGACAAGACTTGACGTATGAATACGTGAAAGTAGATCTAGTAACATTTCTAGCTGTCATATATCAAATACCCTTCTATGAAAATGGGACTGGTATCGTGTTTGCTATCAACAAAGCTAGTATCAGACATCTTAGCTCAGTCGGTAGCGATCGATAAGGATTTGTTTCTTGGCAAATCCATAAAAATATATCATTAGAGGAATTGGGGCTTCCCATTTAAAAGTGATAAGTTGATGGCTGAACATTTAGCTCATTTTAGAATTTAGTTAATAAGTAAGTAATGTGGTAGAATATTGTATAGTGAGGTCATTATTTAAAAAAAGTGTAAGTGAAGTTCTCAACAACATAATGCGGTAAGGGAGGGAAATTTAACTAGTAAAAGTCCCATTTAAATTTAAAATTCACCAACCACGCAGAGCCCGCCCCTGACATAAAAACCACGCGTCCTTAAAATAATATTCAAAATCTTGGGCACAGTGGAGCAAATAGTCGTAATGAGGAAAAGCATATAATAAAACTGTTGGTGAACAGATTTAAGGGTTATTAACTACTTAATCAAGATCCTGGTTACCAATATTTTTTTACTAACAAATTCCAATTTTTTCGGGCAGCTTGGATTTAAGAAAAGAGTTCTAAAATATTTCATTTTTCATCAAATTGACTAAGTATGAAGTCATGTAGCTTATGTCTAATTATAACAGGATGATTTAAGAATGATGAGGAAATACATCTTCTGTCACTTCACAACTCTTATTTAAGGGGTAATAAGACATATTTAGATCAGCGAGCTCGATTCTTAAGTTCACTTTTTCGTCCATCCAAAAGCCTACAATTTTAATATTTCAGTTAAATGTCCTAAACTAACAAATATCCCAGTGTTTTTACTAGATTATGCATAGTTCCCTTGCTTCCCCGGTGTGTGGCAGCCCTGCTAAAGGATCGGGAGGATCATTTTAGATTATTATACACTCGTATTAGAGTAAATATAGGATTGGAGAACCATATAATGATCATACAGTGCAATGGGAGTCTGATGCTCTAGACGGTTTGGCCACAACTGCGGGTACTTACTGTAGTTTATTTTATCCATGTTGGTCCACTATTCTTTTCAAAAGTTCCTTAGTTACTTAATTTATAATAATTACAGAACATAATGCTTAAATAAAGAGCGTGAATAATTTAATTAAAGGTACTTACATACTGCATACCGCATCGAACACCACACGAGGTTCAATCCAACATGAAAAGAAACAGAGAGAAACCAAATGAACAAAAAAACTGTAACAAACGATGTGGTAAGATAATGACCGTAAAACATATCACATGCCTATAGTGAGAAGGGAGGTTTTTTTTAGGTTAGATGGAGTGTTCCCTTGTGTGTGTTCAAAGTCTAAATGACTCATTGTGGGATATTGTTTCAATTCCTGGGCGGTTCGCATCTCAAAAGATAAGAACAATACAAATAGCCAGCATATTTTGGTTTGTCTTCTATCCCGTCCCCCCTCCATCTTATTTCCCTCTCCAATAATCAAATAAAGTTATAATGACCCACACTGCTGGGCACAGGGCCTCAAAGGCATAAATCCTTGTCTGGTTTTATTGTAGCGGATTAAGTCGGGGTTAAATCCCAGTTGAGTGTATCGTTATTTTATTTTTCTCCTAAATAGTCTCTCACTTTTTATCCAAGCAAATGAGGTAGCTGCACTTTCTCTAAAATTCTCCCTTCCTAATCTTTATATCTCCTTAGTTTAAATAATCGGATATCCCGAACGGGTAGCAAGACGCAGAACCCAGAATTTATAAAAGAAATAATGCAAAAAAAAAGCATGATTATTAAGAAAAGGTCGATGTGAAATTGAAGAAATGTTTTCTAATTAGGGTCTTTGAAACTTTTTTTTAATTATTAAATTTTCCGCCGGATCATTTAACGACCTAATTTAATGGGGCAAGGATGAAGACGATAGTGTGGAGAGAGGACGGAAAAAACTAGAACGATAAATCACATGCACAAGCTCCAGTGTATTCAACTTCAAACCTTACTCGTCGCCAGCAATCCAGTCAACCGCGAGCCAGACACCTTAGAGCACGTGACCAGCGGTGTGGGCCTAAAAAGCTATTAAAACAAACTCTACATATACTATCGTAAAACTTTGAAAAATTAAAAAGATTCTAAGAGTGAATTAATATTTTTAAAAAGTCAGTTCAACTTACACCAAACAATATATATATATATAGCAACGAGTGTTATAACCCGAGAAGATTATCCCAATGAAGTAATATTCGTAAAGTAGGGATGGGTAAGGTACATTTGAGAGAGATGTACCCATATTTTCGTGGAGAATGCAAAACCATTTAGGGTAAACTAGCTTCATTTCAGCCAGTCAGGACTCGAAACCCAAACTTCAAGTAACCGGCAAACCAGAATAGTCTAGCTTGAAGCCGTTGTCCACGTGCCCACCGATGCGGGTGTACAATTATATAAAGTAATTAATATGACAAAACAAATATATCCAGTGTCACCGAAACTTTTACCGAGGAAGTGCACGAAATAAATTTTATATATAAAACAAAAGTTTAATTTTCTATTAAATATTTTTTATTTTAATTTATTTTAAAGATTTTAAAATTTAAAATATGGATTTTAGATTCAAAACAGAAGTTAAAGAGAGCCATTTGAAAATAAAAAGATAAAAGCAACATTATCATTTGTTCAGATAATCACGCCTCCTATAAAACGCAATAAATTGGATAAACGCACCAATAAAACATTCATCAAAATTGTACCGTTGATTGACAAGCGAAACTAGAAAAATACAAAACAATATATAAATATACATACAACAAAAAAAAAACAATGTCCAACCAACAAACATCGGTCCTTTTAACACGCAAACCAAAAGGGAAGAAAGATCATCCACACATGCTCTGTTTTTGACACCTGCAATAAACTTGTTTTTAATCTACGTAAGAGAGAAGTGGGTGGGGGGTAACTATTTCAAAGAGTGTTTCCTCAAAACTAGCCTTCGAGCCCACCTGCCTCCGAACCGACACATGTATTATATACACACACACACATATATATATGTAGCCGCATTCGAGGCACGCATGCATGATACTATTAACAACTCGACACATGTTCGACAATCAACGATACAAGCTCCCTGCTACACGAGAGTTTACAATATGAGATGAGATTACCATCTTTTCGCAAGGACTACATATGTTTCCCATTACTCCAAAAAAAAAACAAAAAAAAACAGAATTTTTAAAAAAAATTGTACCTTTCGCGAGGTATTCTCCCCCTCGGCTATAATTATTAATAATTTAATAATACATTATGGGTTGCAAGGAGCATGTAATTTTTCATTCGCGAGTACGTATATTATTTGCACGTAGGTTATACACTCCATTCGCAGCACTAGGGACTTACGTGGCCTAATACGTAGCAGTATGTGACGGATTGGAAACAACGATATTAAAACAATGATATCGACTTTATTTGGGCAAAGTTATGGCCAGCGCATATTAATTACTCTTGGTCATATATTAAAAAAGTTTGACACCCAGCTTCAGTGGCCACATGGTCTAAGCCAAGGCGCCAATCTCGGGCAGATCGGAGTTCGAATATCTGCCGGATGTACTGAGGGTTGCTTTTCCTAAATGGTTTTACACTCTTTCGTCACGAAAATGTGAGTACACTTCCTATAAATGCAACCTCCCTCATCCATAACACATTAGCGTAGTATACTCCAGCTACAGTAGGGATGTAGCAGGTAAGTGATAGCTAACGGAAGTTACAAGAACTACTCTCATGTATCCATCCACAAAATCATATTATCTGTTAGAACATATGTTGAGTTGTTATTTTTGGCAGTCAAAACTTTCACTACCAACAATTTTTTTTTATTTTAACAGTTTTTACATTATTTAAACAAACTGTGGTTCACTTAAAAATTCTTTACAAACGAGAGCTTATAAATGGCTGCCTTCACTTCATAAAACCATGTTCGGTTGTATGCATGCGCATGTGTTTACCAAATAAAAACGTTTTATTTTGAAACTAATATTTTGTATGGCTCTTTCTTAAAGCTATAAAAAAAATATTTTTGGCCAGTTATAACACGATACAAGTGTAAAATATATATTACTATTTAATGTATTGTTTTATGTACTACAATATATATTGTTGCCATAACCACAAAACAAAAAAACCCGTAGTTTTATTATTTATTTTTTTCAATTAAGTTACGAAAAAGAAAATTAAACATTAATCCTTAGGGAAATATTAATAGAATCGTCTATTAGCACTTTTGAATGATAATATAGTATTGATGAGAAAATAACTCCACACTAGTTACTATCAACTAATGTTTGCAATAAAAATCTTCTAATAGCTGCCACTTTCCTTCACTTGTACCGTAGATAGACTTTGCATAGAATACGCGTACAACCCGAACGGGTAGTAAGCCGCGGTGCTGAAAAAAAAGTCATGACCATACTTATATTTATGTACTATTAATGTATTGATTAAAATCTAATCCATAAAATGTCTATAAGAAATAGATGGAGAACACATAGCTCTTCACATAATTTTACAAATTTAAATGAAATAAACGAAGAGAGCAGAACTAAATAAAGGCGAAAGAATATGTTTGTTTTACTAACACAAATAATCATACCACACACCTTCATATGTCATACGTACTATGCATACATCAAACATGACGGAGCAAGCAAATAATCTAACTATAAAACAATGCAAACATAAGCTATTTTTTATGAAGACGTTTAACTTTCTCCTTCACCTACTAGTAAGTCATAAAGTTCCCAAACTTATTTACCCTGGACGCAATCACTGTTGTTTTACGAAATTTTCACACCCGCATCGGTGGCCACGAGATCACACGCGTCGAGCTCGCCATAGATTGGAATGCCACTGAAGGGAAAAGTTTGGATCTCACCCGAGAGGGGTGATTTTACCCATGTGGTTTTCCAACCATTCTATAGGCGAATGTGGTCACACATATGCTAGTTATCACTTTAATCCTAACCGCTTCTTAAATTAGAGCCTTATATAACAGCCTTTTTAAAACGTTAAGAAAAAAAAATAGAAAGAAGGTTCTATTTTGTACTAAATTAAAGTGTACCTGCGAATTTATCCTTAATCTTACCTTCTTTACAAAAATAATAATAAACTAGATTGCCCCGGATCGTATCTCACTTATATTAAATTAATCCTTTATATTATGGCTAGATAATTTTTTTATATACTACTTTCTAGACACGAATTACTGCAGTGAGTGAGAAGTGCAGTCAAACAATTTCTAAATTTCTTCAAAAATAATTAGGCTATAATCCTCGTGACCAAGTGTGTATAATGCACAGGATCATTTCCTGCACTAAGTACACATCACCATGCTATTTTTTCTTAGAGAAAAAAACCCACAACCTGACTTACGGCAAAATAATTGCGGTGATAATGACATGTAATTTTCTTCTCCTTATTTTTACTGGAGTGTTTGCATGTTCGCGAACAAGGTTGGAACCGTTTGCAAAACGTTTTAAAGTCGAAAAGGAAGACATAGTGTTAAACTATCTTTAAAAGGAACAGTGTGACACATTTCAACAAGACTTCACGTCAACGCTTGTGAAAATAAAAAATAATAATATCGGGAGCCAGTTGGATTTGAGCGCGGGTTTCCTAGAATCTTAACTTACCTAATGGTGTTGAGTTTAATATTTCTATGATAAGTTTAATATTTTTACTATACAGACTGTACACACGAAAGAGAGGGAAAAAACTAGAGCTAGTTTCCACATTTTTAAACCTTCTATGAGAGGGAAAAGTCGTAATTATTATCTAAAACAACTCCTCCTACTTTGACGGAGTTAATAACTCTCTAAGCTACATCGCGCATTGATATCTCTCCTGACCGAAGTACACAGGTGCGACCCAAATAAACGCCTAACCCTTAATGGCCGTCAGTCAGGGTTTCCAATGTGCTGCCGTCATATTAAAACTGTTTTGGGGAGAAAAATAAATTGTTGAAGGCATTCAAGACGCCATATAACTACATTTATTCGCCAACTTTGTATAAAAAATTAATATTATTTTGAAGAGTCACGGAAATGAGTGTCGTTTCTCCAAAACAATAAAAAAAACAAAGAACCGCGTCTTACTACCCGTCGAGCCCCGACCTTTCCATCACTGGCCAACCAGACTAGACGTGCTTGATGTTGTTCCAATTGACATAAACAAATTGTTGGACTAGTCCTTCAGTTTCCTCAAGGTTTCCCCAAGAGTGTCAACCTCTTTATTCCATGATGGCCATTCTTGGACTATTCCCCCAGTTTCCTCTAGGTGTATTCAAGAATGTCCAGCTCTAGACTCCATGATCGTCCTTGGACTATTCCCCCAGTTTCCTCTAGGTGTGTTCAATAATGTCCAGCTCATAGACTCCATGATCGTCCTTGGACTATTCCCCTAGTTTCCTCTAGGTGTGTTCAATAATGTCCAGCTCTAGACTCCATGATCGTCCTTGGACTATTCCCCCAGTTTCCTCGAGCTGTCCCCAAGACTGTCCACCCCTGGGCCCCATGATGACGCTTGTGCCGTGCCGCGTGACACCTCGATCTAACACCTTCCCTTACCGCCTGTGGTGACACAATCATGAGAGACAACGCGCACCGCCACACCATCCGACGTGAATTAGAAAGTTTCCAAATACTCTAACTGGGGAGAGGGACACGAGATCGAAACAGCACAGAGAGCCGCTCGTGGCGCAGGTGGTACAGACAGAGGCGTGGGGGTGCGAGATTTTTTAGTTTCATTTTTTTGTCACCGCGTCTTACTACCCGTTCGGGTTGTACGTACATGAACTAATTACACTAATGTGTTAGAGGGAAGGTTAAATTTGAGAAAAAAGTACACGAATTTGCGTGGAGGGAGAATAGAAAGCGATTGATGAAAAATCACCATCACGCCCGACCGGGATTCGAGCCCCGCCATCGACAGTCCAGTCTATTGCGAGAGTGACACCCCTCACCATTATAACACCGAGGCGGGTTCCTCCCTTTATATAGTTCTGACTCATCAGCTTATAAGAAATAAGCTAGGAGGAGAGAACGATCGCTTCAGTTCTATTTGGATTATAAAATAAAAGTGTTAATTAAAATACGCACCAGCGGACAAGTGATCTAAGACGTTTTTCTCGCCACATATATACTTGATTGTCGATGACGGGGATGTAAAGGTTCGATATCTGGTCGGGTGCACTGAAGGTACATGGTTTTTCCACCCCTTCTCCATGCTAATGCGGGTGCACATCCTCCTAAACAAATTAGCCAAGGCTTTAATAACCCACACACTATCGTCATAGCAACAGGGTGAAACACACGTCGGTGGTCGCATAGTCTAACGCGTCACTTTCACGTTAAGACAGCTTTACTTGAGACAAAGGAAATAAAGATTTGAATCCCTGTCGGGTATACTAAGAAGGAATGCCCCCTATACATGCTAATGCGGGTACCTTTAGTCTAAATTCTACCCTCCTCATCCATAATACAATGCGTAACTAATACATATATGTATCATCAGAACAGGTAGTGAGACGTAGTTTAAACAAATGAATTTAGTTAAGGCCCTTGGCCCTGTCGAGTGCAAGTCTAAGACCTATTTTGTGGGATGATGGGTCGGAGTAGGAGGCGTGGCGTGGCTTCACAACCGACCAAAGTATCCTTCCACACCAACAAGAACAGATGGATCATTGAAACCGTAGATGGCGCGAGCTACCGGACAGACCTTGCGGGAAAATCACACGTTTGGAAATACCAGTTTTATAGAGAACGAATGAAATTTTTATGTTAATATTTTCAACACCCCTTCTAAGCTAATGTATCAATGTTTATTAGGTGTTACATTTTCTTGTTTTTTGTTATGAAGCCTTCAGTTTTCTATTGAAAATGCCAATTTTATCGATATTTGCTCACAGTTAAAATTATAGAAGAGGTGTGTATATAAAAAGTATAACTTAATCAACATGCTTCTATTCTTGAACAAACCGTTTCCGAAAAGAAAATTGCAAAACAATACAAATTATTGAAGATAACAGTTTGTTCCCATGGCTCTGCATTTCCACGCCAAATGAAAAAGGGCCAATCGCCTTAACTCTGAATTATTCATATCCAACTATTTATCGTACCGCATTTATTAAATTCTACCTTCATCACAACTACCGCATTAGTAGAGATATTCGGGCAGCCCAAAAGAGTGGCAATGGGCGGTGCACATATTTTGTGTTCCTTTAGGTGGGATTTAGCATGAATTAAGGTAAGTTTTTTTTTAAAGTTATTATAGCAACACATTTTTTGTTCGCCGAAAAAAAAATTCTCCAGTAGAAACATAAGAGTTTATTTCTCTTCACATGGCGATGTCAACAGTTCTTGAATATTTGTCGAATGTGTCATGGAATTTAATGACAACGTTTTACCTTCATTTAAAAGGTTTCTAATCTAATGCCGCTATGCACATGACAGATGTTCAACAACTGAAATAGATTAAGCTTTAATACATCAAAGAGCATCACGCAACAGTTAGAAAAAAGGGTTTAATTTAGAATAGCGATAAAAAAAAAGGTATTCAAAGTTTGCAAATGGCTGGTGGAGGTGTTAATGGTAAGTTGTTTTGGGCGACTTGGCGTAGATGAGATAGCTCGTATGAATGGTATAGAGAAGGTCGTTTGCCTTTTCATACTATTCGTATTAATAAAGATTACGCTTTTTGTGAAGCAAATACTATATAGGGTATTAGAGGATTTAAAGTTTGGTTTTATCTTGGTAATTAGTTAGGTATATTAAAATGTTTGCTCCCAAAAAGGGTAAATGTAAAACCGTATTTAAATGACGAATTAAGGGTAATACGAAAGGAAGTAGAACATTATCTTTAGGAGATTATGATTTGTAAGCTATGGAAGAAGGTATCAAGTATTTGAATTTATATTCAGCCTATTACCGCAGTTTATTGATGATCGTATTGGATGTATTGTGATTAGGTCTGCTGTTTTTTAAGTTAGTTTGTAAGTCTTGTACGAGTATAATGTGTTTAGACCATGCAAGTTAAATATCAACTATGAAAATAAATAAACAAACTGTTGCTATTTTTAAATATTCTTTGACTACCAAGCCTTAAGGGCGCCATCTACTAGAAAGGAAATATATCCTCAAAATGCGGTAATTCATATGGGAATGGAAGTACTAAAGCTTCAAATACTCTTTAAATAAATGGTACGACACAATCGCACAAACTGTCTCATATTGTGTATTATGGCTTCTTAGATAACTTTAAAATAGGTTTTGAGTAAACTACCCTTAAATATCTTTTCAAAATAAAAACATAGGTTTTGAGTAAACTATCCTTAAGTATCTTTTCAAAATAAAAACAAACACATCAACTTGTTAATCACAATGATCACTCTTTACATAATACAATATTTAAATAAATTTGTTCAAATATAATAAACAAAATTTAAATTTTCAAAAATAAATGATTTGTAAACTACCCTAAAATTATTTATTTGAAAAATAAAAATGTATTCTTACTTATCACGAAAAAATATTCTCAAATTACCATTTAAAATTAAATTTTCAAGGTCAATTTAAAAAAAAATTAAGTTTTCTATATACTGTCATAAGTAAACTACCTTTAAATTAATTGATTTTTAATAAATAAATAAATATTATTATTGATAATGTAAAACAACCCCCAATACCAATTTTGAACCAAATCACTAAGGACATCTTTAAAAATATTCAAATAAAAAAAGGTCAAAAGTATATAGCTTTATTTGTCATGTTTATGTCAAACATTCCCTAGATATACATTTTAAGCAAGATCATTATAGCCATTTTCAAAATAATTCAAATTTTCAAAAATCACTCACCAGCAAACGACTCTTTATCGAACTTTTACCCAAAACCAAGTAAAGGGTGTTATTTGTCAAGTCACAGTCTCCCAAGATACCCTCTTAGGACCAAAAAATGAGTTTTTACCCCCCAAAAAATTAGACTTTTTTTTTATCATACTCACAATTTCCATGTATACATTTTGAACAAAATCGTTAGAGCTATTTTTGAAATCTTTAGAATTTTCAAACATTCCCCATCAGTAAACAACAACTAATTTTTGCCCAAAAACTAACTACAGTGTTATTTGTCATATAAATCAAATCCTAGCTATACATTTTAAACAAAATCGTTAAGAGCCGTTTTAAAAAAATTTGAAAGGCAAAAAAATTACTAATCAGTAAACTACCCTTAGTTGAAGGGTTAGGATGAAAATTTAAAAAAAAAAAGTTTTGTGGCATAACCCTATGCCATCTACACAGAAAAAACAGTTTTGTACAGGTTACCGAAATATAATGGGGACTACAAAATGATTTTGTTATGATCAAAATAATTTTGTAGTCAACAATAAATTTGTTGTAACTTGTACAAAACTGTATTTTCTGTGTAAATAACAGATTTTAACAAAATCCATCAAACCGTTTTGGATCCGTGGCCAGGGACAGACCAAATTGTAAAATATGTGTATGATTTTCAAATAATATACACAGACGCCAACATGTTTGTGTGTATATCGTGAATTTATTTGTATCCTTAGTAGTCTATTCCTATATGAGCCTGTATAAAGTGAGCAATACTCAATATTTTTGTTTGCTATCTATCTTCAAGAAAAACAATAATGACTCATAAAATGGTGAAAATATAAAAGCTTAAACACTATTAATCTAATCAAGTGTAATTACAAACAATGTTTCTAGGCTTATAAATCCGAATGGGATAAAAGGGGGTCGGATAAATAGCCGTAGTATATAAACACTTGAACGATCTTGTCACTTTATAATAGGCTATTAAAGTCAAATAATAAACTCGCGTCTAATTAAAAAAAATATAAGAAAATACGACGAATGCAATCATTTTAACTCACGTCATAAAAAATCTCTTAAAACCACTTCAGGGTTCGTCTTAACGATAATAATTACTACACGAGAAGAAATAATTGCGTAAGCATTTTATTTGAGAGTTATTTCAAGTGAACCGGTTTTATTTAAATAAGCACACCTTACTCTGTTTTTGTAATTTCAATGTCCAGTGCCCCCCTCACCCCCCCTTATTCACTTTTCCCCATAAAGAATGCATGGTTTTCAAACGGTTTACAATTTGACATGCGATGTGGACACGCGTTATTATGTAATTCCCAATTTAAAAAAAAAACAGCAAACAATTTGAGGTATAAACATTCCTTGTGACAAAAATATATATTATCTTGTGGTTACATACAAGATAAAGAGAACAAGAAACTACATTTGCTAGAACACCGCGTTACCTGTGCCATGACTACACCCCTTTCACGATAAATATGGCATATTCTTACAACATCGAGTAAATCTTCAGTTCCCAATCTGTGGATCGCGAAAATTGTAGGCAAACTCAGCCTTGACACGATTAGTGAAAATTGATCCTTAGCACGTGACGATTCCTGGATAGCTAAGTACTAAGAACATTGACACGCTAAGCCAAAGGTACCCAGTTCGAGATACAGGTGTTATTTTTCAGCTATAGGTGATATATATATATATATATATATATATATANATTAGACGTGATGCTATATATATATATATATATAGCATCACGTCTAATTATCATTATGAGTTTTACGTATAAGTAGGTCTACTAATTACACTAGTGTGTTAGGGGTGAGGAAGGTTGAATTTAAACGAAATGTACCCGCATTTACATGGAGAGTGAAAAACAATTTAGGTAAAACCACCCTCAGTACACACGAACGAGATTCGAACCCCGATCTCCCCGTCATCGGCAGTCCTGTCTATCGTGAGGGTGACACCATAAAACTGGGCGAATTGGAGTTTTCTAGTTCTCACAACATAATAAACTTTTACCTGATGGCTTATGCTGATTGTAACTTGTTTATTTCCTACATATCATTGAAAGCAGTCCACTTTATGAATCAGTCATTGACGCAACACCGCCATTCAATACTTATCTCCACTCACTTTAGCAATACTCCGTTTCATCTCCGCATTCAGACAAAAGGATTGACAAATTACGCATTATATTGTCTTATATTTTCAATACAATTTTCTACATTTGCATTTGAGACAGTTGTAAATGAGTAGTCAAAAGTGTGCATGTCTTGAATAAACTTGTTCTAAAAGAGTGTACTATTTTAAATGTTCGTTTGAGTAATATAATTTTTACATTTTTACATTGTGTGGCTAACTTTACTTCCCATTCGCCACACCTGTTTCTACATTGAAAAATATGTTGTCCACCTATGCCCTAAAGGCTTAGACCATTCAACTACCAAAGTGGATCTAAAATTGAAATGTATATAATATATATTTAATTAATCTTGTTGGTCCACCAAATATTTAAGCTACCTGAATTTGAGGTAGGTAAACCAGTGAGGTATGGGAACCACAGGTAAAGATAATAAAAATTAGCTCTGGATTCAGCAGAATTGGAAATATGTCTTGTCCCAATGAAAACATAGATATGTATAGTATAGTCCCAACTATCCGGACACCGGTTATTCGGATTCGTATCGCTGCAGAGGTTTTCGTTAAATTAAAAAACAAACAAATTTAATGATTTTTTCTTAGTTTTAGTTTTATGTATGGTTTATAATAATTGCTTTTAAGAAGTTCGAAGATTTATTTTTATGTTGTGTTGTATGATAAAAAAGGTAAACATGTATACATAAATAATAGGTTTTATAATGTGCTGTAAGTACACATGTTATATGCTTTTTAGAACTATAATTTCAATTAGGGTTTTTTAGTGTGAAATCCTTTTATTTCTTCTATAAAATGAATTATCCGGATCTTCGATTACACAGACTGACATAGGTCCTCATTAATCCAGATAGCTTGGGATCTACTATTTGACTTTAACAATAAAATATACACAACACAAGGGGCCTATTTATTTTCAAGGCAGATGAATATAGAACAAATTTCTAAATGTTGAAAAATAACTAAGGTTAATTAGCGTGAACCAATCCCAATATTAACAACGCATAGATTTTTTTCTTCTACACAGTGAACAGCAGATATTAACAGGACGAAACAAAATATAAAACAAAAAAACACCTAGTTTTATTTTTTATCTTACTGTGTTTTAGTTTCCAACAATTCCGTCTCCTGGGGGCAAAGGGACTAACATCAGATATTAACCCAACTTCTTCCCCCCTCGACCCCCGAGCAAACATGAATAACACCATCTTCACCAGTGGCGTAATTATAAGGCTACACATCAGCTGTCAATCTAAGTAGGAGACATATATTATACCACCGAGGAGTTAGAAACGGGTTATAAAGGGGGCTAGGAGGTGTGGGGGGAGGGGGAAGATAGCAAGGGCGATTAATAAATGATACCTCCGACAGATACCGTTAACATCGCCTGACAAATACCTTGTTATCCGAAAAGGACGGACAGATACGTGGTTTTCACAAAAATTGCCTCAATGTGACTCTTAAAGACTTTTTTTAATGAAACAATGTGTCTTATAAACTTATAATAACCCATATCACATGATCAATTTTGGTCTTCCTTTTTAAATATAATATGTATAATTTAGTCGATGTAGTTTGATATTGGTGTTAAAACAAAACATTCAAGTCTATGACGCGTGCATTTCAAGAGTTTTAAAAAAAAATAAAAGGGCTCTTTATTACGTGGATTATAAACCAACTGGTTGTATCAACATTCGATTTAAGAACAACTATAACTCCAAGAAAACACATAACGCCCATTAATTCATCAGTGTGAAATCATTTATCCACCGATAAATTATTAAATAAACGGTACTGTGCACCACACATACACTCTCTCGCTTTAATCTAAATATAGATACATTTACTAAAAATTTTTAATATTTGTGAAACAAAATAATATACATTTTTGCAGAAACACTCCACCAAATAACATATATTAAATAATATACACTGTTACAGAAACATTTTAAAAAGAGGAACCTCTATGTCCCAAAGAGAATAACAATCAAATTCACATTTCAAAGACCTCAATAAAAACTTATACATACATATGCTTAAAGCTAAGAAACTATTGGTTTTATAAAAACATATTTTAAATAAAATATTTTTATTTTTAATAATAATAATAATACATTTTTATAATGGTAAGTTATTTCATAACTCAACTAGTTGCGGAGATATTATGATCCGAAATGGAAATTTCCGCTTGTGTAAAGTATCCTTAAAGAAGTTGTCATTTTGTTTGTATTGTTATAAAAATTCCTATTTACAAAATATAATAAAAACCGTTAGAACGGATTTCGAGGAAATTTTTTTTCTTGCCACCAGGTCATCTTTTATTTTAATTTGTTTTTATAAAGTACCTAGTGTAATAGAAAAAAAAGTAACGAGCTCTATCAGTAATGAAGGGTCAAAAGTTTAGGTTAAGTGTTGAGAATTCACACCGAAACAAAAAGAGCCGCTTTTATAACTCTTACTATGAGCTAAATTAAGTTTGGGTGCTACTGATTGTACAAACGTGTTTATAAATGAATGGTAAATTATGCAATAAATCATATAAAAAGTATTAATATAACATAAGAGGATAATAAAACCAGCTTCGATGGTCGAGTGGTCTAAGGCATCATTTTCGCAATAGACTGGACTGTTAATGACGGGGAGGTCCGAGTTCAGATCCAGGTAGGATTTACTGATGATTTTTTTTCACTAAATTGTTTCCTATTTCACTTGAACGCAAATGCGGGTACAATAATTAATCTCAATTCAAAGCACACTATTGTAATTAGTACATCCCAGTGTGTCCCAAACGGGTAGTAAGATGCGGTGATAAAAAAAAAGAGATGAAACATATGGACTAACTTTGACCAGAGGGACTAATGTTCGATTCCAATCGAGTGCCATGGGAATGATTCTTAAATAACGCTGGTTTATTATCTCTCTCCAATCAGCTGCTGGTGCTAGTCGTTAAAATCTTTCCTCCTCATCGTGTTCCTTTAGGTTAAATAGTTAGGTAGCACTAAAATTCCTACTCTATTAATAATTGAACCCGCATCGGTGGGCACGAGGACTAAACTCCAGACTCACTTAGTCCGGTTTGTCGGTGATTTAAGAGACCAAGGCTCGAAACTCAGTCAGGTGTACTGAGGAGTGAGGAGGATTCCCCCTCCATGTTTTCCCAGTTTCCTTCCATGCAAATGTGAGTACATTTCCTCTAAACTCTTATCTCCCATCCTCCTTTACCCCATTATTGTAACTAAATGCAGACGGCCCGGACGGGTAGGAAGACGCTGTTGCATTTAAAAAAAAAAATCCTATGTTCGTGTAACACGGACTCTCAACTAGGACCGTTGTTATATTTTGTATGTGACAATGCCTGTCTGTTATTATCGCCATTATAACTATCAAGGATGATTGCGAGGCATGCCCAATTTAGCCGAGTGATAACTATCTTCCAAAATGCGACGAAACACCCAAAACCGACAACGCGATAGCTTCAATAGGACCCCCCAACCCCCCTCCCCCCCCCTTCACCACCGTCCGTTAGCTCTTTGTCGACCGCTGGTCGCGTGAAGGTGTTTTTGTGTTGATAAAAAAAAAACAAAAAAAAAA